>WWET01005516.1:70533-87244 GCA_011038615.1 Limnodynastes dumerilii | reverse complement strand
GGGGGGAGTGTTCACATTCAACATCTGTTGCAAATGAACGGAAATTCATTGTAGTGCTGGATCTGGTCCTTAGGTATTAACTTTACAACTAAATTAAGGTATCTGGCTGAATGAACAAGGCCGGATTCTGTGTGAGAAGTATACTATAAGACCTAAAAAAGGGAAACTGATGGCAATCCAGTCCTAAATATCCCATGCCCTCCCATGGCATGCTCTCAGTCCGTTTCATTCCCAATATCTGCATCCCACTACCACCAGCAGTCAATGCTGAAGCAACACCAGCACTGTTCCCCTGTGATAACCTTAAATCCCCTCTTGTGTTCATGTGAGGGCAGTATGCACATGCCACATCCAGAGACAGAACTAGCAACTTGTGGGCCCAGGTGCAGAAAATATGCTTTGGCCGAGATGATATCCCAGGTAACCTGGTGGGGAGCTTTGGCGGTGCGGTGATGATGGCCTGGTGGGGAGCTTTGGCGGTGCGGTGATGATGGCTGTGGGCCCTTGTATCAGCATGGGCCCTCATGCTGTTGCCCTCACCTATAGAGCCCTTACAGGTATGAGCATTTGTAAATATTTTATATTATTTGTTTTTTAATGTTTGGGTGGTTTTTTCTTGCTCATTTGAACTCAGTTTTTTAAAACAAGAACAGAGAACAAAAATATGGTGTATATTAGTTACACATGAGTTGATAATTTTTTTTTTAATATATTTTATTTTATAACACACATTGTACAACATTATAGAGCATAAAACAGGTACAGTACACAATAGTAATGTTAACAATTAAAGTCACATTGCTTTTAGCTTGTCCAAGGTCAAGAGAATGTAGTTTTAACATGATGACACTAACGTCCTTACAGATTGATATATGTTCTACTTGTCATTGAAAAGATGTAATAGATGCAATACAGACCATAGCATTAAAAATGAGATTCCCAATACTTTTATCTTAGAGATAGGTAAGACACTGCAGTTTTGACAGATAAATATTAATAACTCCATGCTCTTGCTTTTACTTGTATTAACTTATGGTCAGAGGTTCAATAAACATTTTAATAGTGAACAGGAAGCAAGCCATCAAATAATGAAGAGCATGAAACAGATACAGCACACAATAGTAAAGTTGACAATGAAATTCACATTGCTCTTAGCTTATCCGATCTTGACAGATTAATATGTACCACTCCATGTTTTTGCTTAAATTTATTAACTTATGGTCTGAAGCTCAACAATCAGTTTAATAATGAACAGTAATCAAACTATCAAACCGCTGCAAAAGGTCCCTTTAGCTTATCTGGATATAAGGCTGTCCAACTCAGGGCTTGACTAGGGATAATAATAGGAGGATCTCCCATTGCCTCTCTAGTCAAGTATGAGTTGATAATTTATACAGATGAAATCGATGTGGGCCACATACCTCACTGCTTCCAAAATTCGACTACAAAGCAGTTAGCTGCTGCCAGCACATGATTAGCCAGTTTATGAGAAGGTTTGTCCAGGTCTTCTACAGCATAGCATAGTAGGAATACACATAGGTCTTTGCTAATTGGAAGCGATAGTAGGGATGAGAAGAAAGACACCACTTTATCCCAGGAATGCACACTTTTGGGGCATGTCCACCAATTGTGTACAAATGTTTCTCTGCTAACAGCCCCTCCAGCACTCAGGGGAGCTGCATGCGTACTAATGTTTGAGTTTTAAGCTGTTTTTCTAATTATGTTTCAAAAATATTGTTCACGAATATCTGATGTTGCAAATGAACGGAAATTCATTGTAGTGCTGGATCTGGTCCTTAGGTATTAACTTTACAACTAAATTAAGGTATCTGGCTGAATGAACAAGGCCGGATTCTGTGTGAGAAGTATAGTATAAGACCTAAAAAAGGGAAACTGATGGCAATCCAGTCCTAAATATCCCATGCCCTCCCATGGCATGCTCTCAGTCCGTTTCATTCCCAATATCTGCATCCCACTACCACCAGCAGTCAATGCTGAAGCAACACCAGCACTGTTCCCCTGTGATAACCTTAAATCCCCTCTTGTGTTCATGTGAGGGCAGTATGCACATGCCACATCCAGAGACAGAACTAGCAACTTGTGGGCCCAGGTGCAGAAAATATGCTTTGGCCGAGATGATATCCCAGGTAACCTGGTGGGGAGCTTTGGCGGTGCGGTGATGATGGCTGTGGGCCCTTGTATCAGCATGGGCCCTCATGCTGTTGCCCTCACCTATAGAGCCCTTACAGGTATGAGCATTTGTAAATATTTTATATTATTTGTTTTTTAATGTTTGGGTGGTTTTTTCTTGCTCATTTGAACTCAGTTTTTTAAAACAAGAACAGAGAACAAAAATATGGTGTATATTAGTTACACATGAGTTGATAATTTTTTTTTTAATATATTTTATTTTATAACACACATTGTACAACATTATAGAGCATAAAACAGGTACAGTACACAATAGTAATGTTAACAATTAAAGTCACATTGCTTTTAGCTTGTCCAAGGTCAAGAGAATGTAGTTTTTACATGATGACACTAACGTCCTTACAGATTGATCTATGTTCTAATTGTCATTGAAAAGATGTAATAGATGCAATACAGACCATAGCATTAAAAATGAAATTCCCAATACTTTTATCTTAGAGACAGATAAGACACTGCAGTTTTGACAGATAAATATTAATAACTCCATGCTCTTGCTTATACTTGTATTAACTTATGGTCAGAGGTTCAATAAACATTTTAATAGTGAACAGGAAACAAGCCATCAAATAATGAAGAGCATGAAACAGATACAGCACACAATAGTAAAGTCGACAATAAAATTCACATTGCTCTTAGCTTATCCGATCTTGACAGATTAATATGTACCACTCCATGTTTTTGCTTAAATTTATTAACTTATGGTCCAAAGCTCAATAATCAGTTTAATAATGAACAGTAATCAAACTATCAAACCGCTGCAAAAGGTCCCTTTAGCTTATCTGGATATAAGGCTGTCTAACTCAGGGGTTGACGAGGGATAATAATAGGAGGATCTCCCATTGCCTCTCTAGTCAAGTATGAGTTGATAATTTATACAGATGAAATCGATGTGGGCCACATACCTCACTGCTTCCAAAATTCGACTACCAAGCAGTTAGCTGCTGCCAGCACATGATTAGCCAGTTTTTGAGCAGGTTAGTCCAGGTCTACAACGGCATAGCATAGTAGGAATACACATCGGTCTTTGCTAATTGGAAGCGATAGTAGGGATGAGAAGAAAGACACCACTTTACCCCAGTAATGCACACTTTTGGGGCATGTCCACAAATTGTGTACAAATGTTTCTCTGTCTACAGCCCCTCCAGCACTCAGGGGAGCTGCATGCGTACTAATGTTTGAGTTTTAAGCTGTTTTTCTAAATATGTTTAAAAAATATTGTTCACGAATTTCTGATGTTTCAAAAATTTGTTTTTACATTGTTCAATAAAAATATAAAAATTTCTACCAATGTGCCTCAGCAGAAATGGCAATGCTGAACTTTAAATCCTTAAATCCCCATTACCAAATAGTTTAGAGTGGTAACTAGACGTTGCTCAGCTGTGATGTCCATCCCAGGGTTGCCGCCTCTCCAGGAATAACCGGGAAACTCCCGAAATTTGGGCCGTTCTCCTGGTATCCAGGAAGAGCCAGCAAATCTCCTGTATGCCCTGTATGCCCTGACACCCAAACAATCACTCATGTAATCCCTAGAGTAACTAGGGATGGGCGGGACTTGATGATGTCATCAAGTCCCGCTCAACCTTTTAACGCCTAAGATCCTACTGGTGATTGACAGGGGTGGGGCTTAATGATGTGATTTACAAAAATCACATAATTAAGCCCCGTCCCCTCACTCTAATCTATGGCTTCACTCCAGGTTTTTTCAATAGTCGGCAACCCTGAGTTACACCTCAAGTTAAAGATATATTCAGCATTCCAAAAGACAAAACTTCTGCTTCAGGATCTTAATTTAATATAAATTGAGATTCTTTAAAACACATGGTGGAGGCATCTGCACGCTGTCTGGACTCCTCATAAACAAAAAAATCATCTCCATTTTTCAATTTCTCAAAATCACAAAGTATTTATATAGTGTATGGCTCCAGTGTCAGGAAATACTCTAGCTGTAAAATCATTTAGATTATCAGAGCTTTCCTGCTGTGTCCAATAATCTCTGTAGTGTATGGCAGCTTAATTCTGGATTTAAAACTCTAGATAGACATTATTTGTATTGAATCCAGTTGTATACACATAATGGTAAATGTTAAATGCTACAGAAAAAAAGAATACAATAAATAAACACAAGAATATATGATTTTCAGTAAAAATGCAGACAATTAGATTTATGAAATTTATTAAGCATCATAAATGTATTAGTTCTTATAGATTTTTGAGTTCCAGTCTTACAAAGTAGCCAGATATCTTGGGATTTCATTATGTAGCTGTCTTGGATCCAATGTTTGCTTTGGCTCAATATTTATGTTTAGGATAAAGAAATGCATTGCAAAATTGTTTAACAAATTCAAACAACATCAAAAGAGATAAGCAAAGGCATTACGCATTTTAGTGCGATAGGGCCAGTTTTGAAGTGAAAACCTTTCAAATCGGTTACACTCTCCGCAGCGACACTCTGAACTTCGAAAAAGGGACATCCGAAAGTTACTTTTCGGATGTCCCTTTTTCCTATACTTACTGCTTTCTACTTTTTTTTAGTGAATGGGTGAGTATGCTGTTCGGCATACTACACCTATTCACTTTCGCAATGCGCGATATCCCTCCGCCGTCCTTCCGCTGCACCTCCGCTGCTGCTATCTCCGGACCTGGAATAGGTAAGTAAATTATCTCTGCGGGGTTGGGGTTAGGATTAGGGTTAGGGTCAAGCTTCAGGGGAGGGAGGGTCAGGGGCAGGCTGCATGGGAGTGAAGGTTATGGTCAGGCTGAAATTAAGGGAGAGGGAGGGTTAGGGTCAGGCTGCCAGGAAGGGAGGGTTAAGGTTAGGGTAGTGAGAAGGGAGGGTTAGGGTTAGGGAAAGGAGTGTGGGACTATTTTCTCCTAATTTTAGGACCACGGAACTTTCGGTGCTCCGTGGTTCGATTGGAATGCCTCTTCGCAACTGGCTGGGAGAAATCAGAATTTTCGCAATTCAGATTTTCTATGCGGGGACCCACACCCCTTTCAAATCTTATGTGCTGCTTTAAATTTTGAACATATTTAATAGCATGCAATAGATAGAAAGTTGGAGGTGTGTCACATGATTCTGCAACATCTACAGGTCTACAGATGGTCACAGCATCTAAGCACTTTATATAGCTAACCTTAAAACAATCAGGGAAAATTAAATACAGGATACTGTCAACACAGCAATATATTTTTATATATGTACACTGCATATGTAACCGTTGGAATAGGTACACACTGTACCATAGTAACACTTGTTCTACCTCCTCTCTGTGTATAGAGAATTTCCAAAGGTCTCTCCATTGACTCTGATGTGTCATTGTTCACTGTCAATTCTTCACTACACCATCTCTTTTACTGCCATCAGGAGGGGACGGCCAGGACTTTTGTCCTGGACTCGGAGAGAGAGAATACCCACTGATACTCGCGTATCCTGCAGCAGGTATCGACAGTATCCTACCACTGATGCTTGCTTCTGAAGAGCTATAGCAGGCTACACAACAGCAGGCTGATGCGCAGGGAAGCCCACTGTGAATCATTACTGCAGGTCCATGGGGCTCCACCTATATGTGATGTCACGGGTGATGTCACATATGGGGCAAAGTGCTGCGGCCCGTTTCCTGACTCCCAACATTCATGGTGGTGGCCCTGATATTTTCCATCATGGTTTTTCCCATAATGGCAGTAGCCTCACCTATAACCTGGATCCATACACATCTCTTTAGAAAACTATTCATCTGCTATAGCATCCTCATGCAGATCATCATCATCATCATTGTTGATATACCTATACTGAAAGAAATCAATGTAACTTTAGATTGCATGCAACTAACAATCTTTAAGAAACAAAGAAAAATAACCAATTATAGGCGCCCAAAGAATCTAAATAGCCACTTTATTATATCTTTCTTATCAAACGCCAGCTGGTAAAGGGATAGTGATTCCCTAATAAACAAAACTAAAAAGAAAAAAACTACCAGCGCTGTATTGACAAGGAAGATAATAATTGCTAAATATATACAAAATAAAAAAAAATAAAAAAGGGGGGGTGAAAAGATAAATAAAATGCCAAATATAAATCTACTCAAGCCTTCTTAAAACCAATAAATTTTATTGCACTAAATAATCTGGTACACTCTAACGTTTAGTGCCAGACAAAAATAAAATAAACAACAACAATAAAATATACAATGTTACTCAAAGTATAAAAACACCATGACCCAATACTATAGCAATATCAAGTGCAACTAATGGGTAATGAATAAAAAACCTTAGATAGCTAATAGTGGTATAGTAGCAGCAAAGAGATGTTAATTGCTAATCACTCCTATTTTCCAGCAGCCAAAATTTGGTTGGGAGTGGTAGTATTGGTCTCCTTGATAGGATATATTGGTGGAAAAAAGAGGAGGGAGACAGTTCTTTTGTGTCCAAATACCAACCAAACAACCAGAGTATCGCTTAATTCCACTTGTGGTGACTGAAAATGAGGGGAGAGACACTCCTTATATATCCAAGAAGCACAGCACAAATGATATAGCTTTAACCCGCTGTAATAAAGTCACTAAATAGCCGTCCAAAAGGAAATCCTATTCATTAAGTGAGCAAGAGAGGGAGCGCATTGAGCATAATGAAATTCCCAGCACAAATGTTAGAAAGTAATAAGACTCAAAAATATGAGATATCCACAATTATCTGTACAGCGACAGAGTTCCAAGGTGAGGGACTTGTTACCTATCCTCCCAGGACAGCGCAACGTCTCTTTCTCCAAGGTAAGTCCTTAGTTGTCTACTTATTAGTCTCGTCGGTCAGCGGGATTCGAAAAGCTAAAGCTCCAGATCTCTTCCTCATAAAACCGCAGTGGTCCGGAATACCACGGTATTAAATTTATCCACACAGGTTAAATATATGCCAGTAATCAGGGTCAATGGTTATCGGTATGTGTGACTCCTCTGATGCGTTTCATCCATAGGATTTCTTCAGAGGAATAGTCAGTATAGCCGCTTCGGTTCTAGCGGTCCCTTATATTATACGTAGAGTTCATTAATTAGTAAACACATATGTGAAAGTGGTTACTTAGTAAAAAGTCCATTTATAAGTCAGAGATTTGCGCGAGGTTCATTAATTAATGAACAAATGTGCAAAAGTGGTTACTTGTTATTATTCATTATTTATTATTATTTTCTATTTTTTAACTACATTTTATTTTCTAATACTTATTTATTATTAAAAAATTTCTTTAATTAGTTAACTTTTTAATTTTTTAATTAATCCTTTCCATATGTATACCTAGTTTTCTATGTATATATATATATTTATCTGTATACCTAGTTTAAACCTCTCGCTGAATGTAGAATTTAAAAGTTACAAATTAGAATCCAATAAGGATAAATAAGTGTATCGTAACCATAAGACTTACTTGAGTCTATTTTAAACATAGGTTCTTCACAAGCCTTCTTTCTTTTTTACTAATACTTGATATGTAACTGTTTGTTTAAATTTCTGATTCATGAATGAACTTGTTCAAGTAACCACTTTTGCACATTTGTTAATTAATTAATGAACCTTACGCAAATCTCTAATTTATAAATGGACTTTTTACTAAGTAATCACTTTCACACATGTGTTTACTAATTAATGAACTTTACGTATAATATAAGGGACCACTAGAATATACTATACTCTCACTAGAATACGGCTATACTCACCATTCCTCTGAAGAAATCCTACGGATGAAACGCTTCAGTGGAGTCACACATATCGATAACCATAGACCCTGATCACTGGCATATCTTCAACCTGTGTGGATATATTTAATACCGCGGTGTTCCGGACCACTGCGGTTGTATGAGGAAGAGATCTGGAGCTTCAGCTTTTTGAATTCCACTGACCGACGAGACTGATACGTAGACAACAAAATATTTACCTTGGAGAAAGAGACGTTGCGCTGTCCTGGGAGGATAGGTAATACGTCCCTCACCTTGGAACTCTGTCGCTGTACAGATAACTGTGAATATCTCATATCTTTGAGTCCCATTACTTTTTAACATTTGTGCTGGGAATTCCATTATGCTCAATACGCTCCCTCTCTTGCTCACTTATGAATAGGATTTCCTTTTGAACGGCTATTTAGTGACTTTATTAGAGCGGGTCAAAGCTATATCATTTGTGCTGTGCTTCTTGGATTTATAAGGAGTGTCTCTCCCCTCATTTTCAGTCACCACAAGTGGAATTAAGCGATACCCTGGTTGTTTGGTCGGTATTCGGACACAGCAGAACTGCCTCCCTCCTCCTTTTTTCATCAATATATTCTATTAAGGAGACTAATACTACCACTCCCAACCAATATTTGGCTGCTGGAAAATAGGAGTGATTAGCAATTATTAACATCTCTTTGCTGCTACTATACCACTATTAGCTATCTAAGGTTTTTTATTCATTACCCATTAGTTGCACTTGATATTGCTATAGTATTGGGTCATGGTGTTTTTATACTTTGAGTAACATTGTATATTTTATTGTTGTTGTTTATTTTATTTTTGTCTGGCACTAAACGTTAGAGTGTACCAGATTATTTAGTGCAATCAAATTTATTGGTTTTAAAGAAGGCTTGAGTAGATTTATATTTGGTATATTATATATTTTTTCACTTTTTTTATTTTTTAATATTTTGTATATATTTTGCAATTATTATCTTCCTTGTCAATACAGTGCTGGTAGTTTTCTTTTCTTTCAACTAACAATCTTTGTACAATGCCTATTTACTGTGCATTGTGAAAAGAAACCAAATGATATGTCAAATTAAACTCTATATCAGGTTATTCATGAATTATTTTACTTGGACAAAAATGACAATGGGGTGGATCCAGAACTACGTCCGTCTTCCATAGACGGACGTAATTCAATGAACAATAGCTATTGTGCATGCATAGTAGCTATTGTACGTAATCAGCGTATCATTTCTTTTAGATCGCATATACGCAATCTACGTATCGAAACGATACGCAGATTACGTACAATAGCTACTACGCATGTGCAGTAGCTACTGTTTATTGAACTACGTCCATCTATGGAAGACGGACGTAGTTCTAGATCCGGCCCAATATCTCTAGTAGAGCATTGGCAAAATTTGTGAAAGCCAAATATCTCTCTTCCTTTGTACAACATTGTTAGTTAGGAAAGTATTAGTCTGTCTTTCTATGCAAACTATTTAGGAGTATTTAAGAGTATTTAGTTCACATCTTACAGACATACACTGAAATGTGCAAGGCACTGAACATGAGCTTTCCAATGTATGTGTTACATAAATAAAAGGACTAATAAATATATGGACTTTTATCACCTAACAAAAACACAATAAACAAATGTTTGCCTTGTCCTGAGTTATAATTTAAACTTATTTTCCAAACATTTATATTGGATGTCAGGCTATTTTGCCCTCTGTGCATGCATCCATGCTGCCCGATCAGAATGTATTGTGACAGGGGTGGAACTACCATTGGTGCAGCAGGTGCAACAGCACCGGGGACCATGCTGATACAAGGGCCCACAGCCATCATCACCACACCGCCAAAGGTCCCCAACATGGTTTTCTGGGATACCATCAGGGCCAAAGCATATTTTTTGCAACTGGGCCCACAACTCACTAGCTCCACCTCTGTATTGTGACCTATTCAGACTTTTAAAAAAATGATCCTTTTGATAGAGGGACCAAGTTGCTATTCGTGACTTGGTATTACAATGTGTAGGCATACCCTCATTCTGTGTAACCATCCAGATTCTGAACCACAGTTATTTTACGGACACAGAAGTTGTAAAACCTAATGCTGGTTACTACTAGAAGTCTGTTTGTGCAAGGGGAGTGGTTAGTGGTGCATTCATTCACCATTGCTTATTTTAGACATGCACATTCCTAACAGCTAATTGTAAGCTGTGTGTATTTTAGAATATAGCCCCATTATGAAAAATTTCCGTCGGACCTGATGCTTCCCGATGCTCAGACAACCAAACAGGTTAGTGCAGGGGAAAGAATGTAGTTAAGTAGGGTAGTCTTCAGGTTGGGCTGCAGGAGGGATGGAGCATACATGGGGAGAGTTAGACTGCTGGGAAGGGATTCTTAGGGCTAGGCTGTGGGGAAGGGAGGTTTAGGGTAATGGAAGGGGAGGTTTAGGATAAGAATTAGCATAAGGGTTGGGGTTGAAGTAATAGAGAGCGGCGCTTACTTGTCTGTGCCAACGCAGGAAGTTTATTAGTAGCTTAGTCTTCGGAAATGGGGTGTCAAAAACAGCCCTTTCAAAAAAGGGCCATTCTCAACAGTGACCCACATTTGGGAAAGCTGGGCCTCAACTAGGTTCAACACCCTCTGTAACAGTAGTCTAGCAGAATATTGCATGAATGAGAGTTTTTGCTGTTCATTGTATAAATTATGTGCATGTGTCAATAAGGATGGAAAGATACTGAGAAAGGACTTTTCCCATGCTGCAACTCTGCACTGGAATGACCTCCCTTCTTCAGTCAAACTCTCCCCCACATTACAGGTCTTCCAGTGCTCACTCAAAACACCTGTTCAGGCTAACCTACCCCTCCTCCACTTAACATTCTTACTGTATCCTACATCTACCCCTTATTCTCCTTTCTTCACCCTCTCCTCCATTCACACCAGCAGCCCACTTCCTTCCCCCTCCTTATGTCTTCTGTAAATTCATTTAGTGTGTTAGCTCACATGAGCAGGACCCTCAGTGCTAGTGTTGTTCCCTCCTTTACCACTCCCCTCTCACTTCGTACCCTCTTGTCACCCTCTGCTACCCTTTTTACCCCATCCCCACCTGGTGGCTCCCTCTCAACCTCTCACTGTGCTCTATTCTCTTCTCCCTTATCTGCCAAGCTGGACACCTCACATGTATTATTATTATTATTATTATTATTATGTACTATGCTGTCCATCCCTACCTTGTATATCTGTACTGTATTTTGTTGTTGTATTTTGCACAGCACTGCAGACACCTATTAATAATAAAGGAGGGAAGAGTGATTGTGGTTAAGTTTTTGATACATACATAAGATAGCCATCGACTAACTTTTGAACTTACAGGATCCAAAGATCAGGTAGCAGAATAGAAAGAGAAGAGCAGATACTTCATCTTAATATGTTGGATTGAATGAAGATATGGTGCCTGAGGATAGAGAAAAGGTGCTGAGCAACATGTTAGTAAATGAGAAGGAGGAAAAGAGTCCATGTCTGATTGTCAATCTTGTCTTTCAACATAAGATGAAATGTATTGGACATTAATAAAAGTCAATAGATTTTTGCATGGGAGAGATGAGAGAATTAGAGATTTAAATGTAGCATAGTGTTTAGGGATTAGGGGCTGTATTCATAGATCCATTTTTGTGCGGAATTCCGTACGGAATTTTAGGATCGGAGTAACTGCGCATGCGTAGTAAGTTACTTTATTTACGCTATTTATGTTGAATTTACGCACGGAAGTCCATTAGGCACGTACTTGTGAATCGCACTTGCGGACATATGTGCGGAGGGACGTGGTTGAAATCCATACAGACAAAGTTATGTGAAAGTGGGTGGGGGGGGCATTTAAATGACGATTTGAGGGCGCGGTTAGTTACATACGCACGTACGGAAGTATTATACGCACGTAATTGCACTCGTAGAGATAAGGGTGCCCTATGGAGGCGGAAGTCACCGAAAACCCGTCCGTGTGAGGGGAGTGTCATGGGTGTTACCTTGCAAAATATGTGCGCATTCCTTTAAATAACGGATCTGTGAATACGGCCCTAGAAGTGGAAATTTAAAGTAGGTTTGTATATCCATCCACATTGTTTGTATAACAAGATTAACCACTGGTAGTTGTGTTGCAGGAGGTTTTTAGTTTAATCAGTTGGGTACTGGATCCAGATCTCTACGTCCGCAACCTGTTTACCACTAGCTGCTTGCTGATGTCGGGTTCTTGGAATGAACTTTGCCTGCCCCGGGCAGATGTTACGCAACAGACCTCCTTGAGAATGGAACTCAGTTCTGAACACTAGGAAATCCATCCAATGGGGCGTTCCTTTACATCTGTAGGCCTAATCCCTGCAAGGGGGGTGGGGATAGGCATGTAGCTGATGGTGAGTGGGCTCCGGTATGCACTTAAGTACTTAAGGTAGGGTCTTGTGTCCGAAACTTCTCTGGCCAGATTAAGTAAGATGCAGGTTTGGAAAGGTCGAGATGTTGCCCCTAGCAACCAATGATATTCTAGCTGACATTCTCTAGTATGTAATAGGAAAGAGAGAGTTAGAACCTCATTGGTTGCTATGGGCAACATCTCCACTTTTCCAAACCTGTATCTTAGTAAATCTGGCCCAATACATGAGTGGGGAGTGAGCTCACTTCACTCTCACTTGTGGACTTTAGACCTCTGTGCATATGGAACATGCACGGAGGTCTGAATCAGGCCAAAACTTATTTTGGTGCATTTAAATGGTATTATTTGCAAGGTACCTAAAAGTAATAATAGAATCAACCATGTTACTTCATTCTGGATCCAGTCCATAGATAGGATCATGTTGATCCTCTTGTGACTGTAGAACACAGTTTTATTATTTGGGATTATATTTAGATGGTGTGTCAGGCTTTCAAAGATCCTGAAGTGTAAAACAAATGCAATTTACACTGCAACTGCATGTGCATATCTGATTCAAGTCACTTAGACACTGTAATATTTATTGTAGAACCTAAGATATAGCAGACACAAATGTCATAAGGAAGAATCATTAGTGTTCATACAGGGCCACCAGCTGTAGACTTTATGCACATTGGGCCAGATCCAGAACAACGCTTCGGAGCGAATTTACGCGTGGCGGAGACTTAAAATCGCCTTTTGGTAAGTACTGCGCATGCGCACCATAGAAAATACGCTCCGTAACGTAGCGTAATTGTGAACGTCAGGAACGTAGCGTAATTGCGAACGTATGGCCCATTCACGTATGTGTCACGTAAATACTTACGTGTGGGCGTGCCAATTTTACGTGAGTCCAAAATACGTCTGAAATACGTTAAGTAGGCGGGGGTTTGTATTTAAAGTGTACAGTATGGGCGTGCTTAGCTGCGTAAATTCGTGTTGCCCATACGTACGTGTGCGTATCACTGCGGTTACATTGCCAAAAGTTAAGGTAGGGTTTGGAAAGCGTATGTTGTCAAAATATGTACGTTCAAGGGGGTGTTACTAGGGGAGTGTATAGAATTTACGCACACGAAAATATGCTACGAGAATAAACGTACGGCAAACGTAGTTCTGGATCTACCCCATTATTATTGTTGCTGCTCATAGGTTGCTAGTTCAGTGCTATATAAAACATCTTCACCAATGAATGTATCATTAATATCATGCATATTTGTATTTCGGTATTTTTCCCATCAAACAAGCTGAACACAGAGCACAAAGAAAATGTTTAATAATCATAACACTTAATCAAAAATATAAATGGTTACCACACAATGAATACATTTTTGTTTCTACAAACATCTAATATATATTTTCTGTAAGCATCATGAAAAACAAATAAATACAAAATGGATTGATATATCACGGATCCTTTCTGGGTTCCCAGGGGCGTGGTAAAAGCTCTACAGAGTAGCGGAAGCTGGAGGGCCTTATATAGGATTTGCTGATAAGCTATATTGTAGCAGATAAGCATAGACTGGACTGGACTGGAACAGACTGGACTTAACTGGACCTGACCAGACTTGGCTTAATTTGACCTGGACTGGACCAGGACTGGAACTGGACTTGTCAGGACTGGATCTGGACTTGACAGACTTGACCGTGACTGTACTTGATCAGGATTGAACTCAACCAGGGATGGATCTGGACTTGACAAGCTACCTGAGGTTTTCTGCAGGGCTGCTCAGTAGCAACCAAACACCTTGAATAGACAAGTTGTTCTGGCACTGTTTAAACAGTGCTCTGGACTTAAATATTGTGTCCTAGCAAGGGATTGGTGATTATTATCATGTGACCGCTGCAGGCAGGATCCAACTGGCTGGTTCAGGTCATGTGATGATCAAAAGATGGTGACACCCATGTACTAGTCCTGGAAGCATGGCAATGAGAAAGGGTAGCAGACAGTAAACCCTTGATGTGGTAAGTGCCACAGTTTGTAAAAAAAAATTAAAAAGTTAAAAATAAAAGCACTTTACTATTCCACCCCCAACACATTCTTCTCAACATGCAGAACATCCCTATAGTGCCTCATCCTTTCACTCTCTTAAGAGTTAAGATATATCAGCATACATTTAAATTGAATTGCATATGAGTGCACCAGTAATCAGAAGCAAAAGTTATTGGGCCTAATGAAAGTCCTCTAGGAGTGAAAAAGAAAATAAGTATAAAGTAATATCTGTCACATCATTAGTTATATAGATTGGCACTGATTAAAGCTGACTATGCACTGGAGCATAGTGCCCAGGATCAAATTTTTAAAACATCCTATTATCGTACTAGAAATACTCTGGTACGATTATTAGATTTTTTTACTTACTTGATTTAAATCTAAATAATTTAAGGGAGCCAATCAGCTTGCTATTGTGAAGCGCGGCTTTGGCTGAACACTGTCTGTACTACTCCCTGCAATAACCGCTGCTGCATATATATATGTACTATACTGCTCTGACAGACATTCACCTTGAGAAAGGCTACCTAGATAGCTGAAACGCGTCGGTGGTTCGGGGAACTCCGGTGGTGAGAAGTGATATACGTTAGACTCTCGGCTAAATATACCTACTAGTTAAGTTATGGGCCCATAATAATATCTGCTGACTAGTTTGCTGTACATAGACCTTGAGGGTCTGATTGTTGTTTCTCTATCCCACGGAGCCCTGCCTGTCAGGGAAATTCTTTGTATTTTATTATATGTTATTTTAATGAATCTATTTTTTGCAACATTGTATCACGGACTCTGGAGGATTCTGTAGAGGACCTGGAATTGATTTAAGGATATATAAAGCTGCAGATAATTGCTATGCATTGAAAACAAGAGGAGCCTAATGTGAGTGGGTGATCTACTTATTGAGATATTAGTATCCCATACGTTACTGTACCATTTGGAGTTGTTCCCTTCTCTTTTTCATGTTCATGCGAATTGAGTTGGTGATTGTTCCTTAATGTGACCACGAACATCATTTTGAAAAAAAGAAGTAGATGTGCATACAATCCAAGATGCGGAGCTAGACCTCCAGGAAAAAGGAAAAAAGAGCTGAGAACAACTACAGTAAGATGTGCACACAACTCAAGAGGAGAATCTTGTGAGTAGAATACCAATTGACAATGGTGAAACTCATCATTTAATGAGAAAGATTTGAAAAATATAACACAGAAGAACTTTTTATAAAGACTTTATTGTACATATTTATTACTAAGCAGTATAAAGGAGGATATATTTCTTCTCCAACATCTTGTACTATTGGTGGTATTGGCGCTGTGATATTGACATTTTTGCTGTGAATTCTTATTTGGAAAGTGTATATACACTATCTAAGTTGTTGGGAGGATTTGGGAAGAGCCCTCCATTGTGAGTATTTGGCGACTTGTTAACCACATAGGGAGTGCAGGGACTCACATTGTATTTATTGTTGAGCTTTAAAAGTATCAAATCTGCCAGAGCTGCATAGTACATAGATATACAGCAGCGGCTATTGCAAGGAGTAGTACAGACAGGGATCAGCCAAAGCCGCGCTTTTCTGCAATAACCGCTGCTGCATATCTATGTACTATAAAGACCAATCACTAGCCTTTTTTTTTCTGCCCTTTCTGCCCTACCCCACTCTTTGGTATCTTCAAGTCTGCCACAGTGTTCCTTTTAGTCCTCCAATTGTTATATCCTTTTTGTTGTTTACTACTCCCCTGTGTATGCTTCATCTCTTAATGCTCTCCCTTGTATCCCAATGTATTTATTTTACTGCGCTCTGTTCTCTGCTGGTTTCCTATTCTCTGCAGAATTGGGAAGTTTTTAGGTGTGTGATGTTACAACACTGCAAGGAACAAGGGAACCGCTTCAGCTTTAACTGTTGCTCTTTCCAACAACTGGATGAACCAGCGCATACTGCATTAACCAGTGTAATATGGTGAAATCACCACACTGAAGGCCATGCCCCTCTTGCACACCTCTACTAGGTGCTAAGCAGTCAGAATGGTAATTTTTAAACATTTTTCATTTCTTTTGACACAAATTTTAGGATCACCATGTCACTTTATTTATAATTGTAATGATGAACTGTGAGAACTGTTCTTTGTGCAATTATTAAAACTGTGATTTTTTTTTTTTTACTTTCTTGCAACAAATAACCCTGAGTGCTGAATTTTTATTTACCACCTTCAGCCTAGGCACCTACTCATATGAGTTTTTTATTGAGTGCTTGCCACAACCCCATCCAGGTGTGGTTGTTAGTCCAATATATATATATATATATATATATATATATATATATATATATATATATATATATACACAC
>WWET01005516.1:49122-68745 GCA_011038615.1 Limnodynastes dumerilii | reverse complement strand
GGCACAGCACATGATGGGAGTAATGGGGGGCTGTAGACCTTAGAGGAATCTTCCTCCGCGACATTCTCTTCCTGGTGTATACAGGACCTGTATGAGAGGGGGACTGGTGGCACATGATGGGAGTAATGGGGGGCTGTAGACCTTAGAGGAATCTTCCTCCGCGACATTCTCTTCCTGGTGTATACAGGAAAGTTCCTGTATGAGCCTCGGAGTCACAAATGGAGACCGCACTCCAAAAGTGACCATCTGAAAAGCTGATACCCAGTCAAATAATAAATGATTCATTAAAATGTGTTATTCATTTTATATTTTATTTCAAGTGGTGCTACACCCAACAACCTGTTGAACATTATTTCAACAAATGTAATAAATATGTAATAAATATATACTGGATAGAAACACAGAAACATAGAAAGTGACGGCAGATAAGAGTCACTTATTTAAAACTATTCTAACCCTAGATCCTTAGATGGGAGGTTATTCCACTTATCAGTCACCCTTTCAGTGCAGTAATTTTTCCCCACATTACCTCTGAACTTACCACCCTCCAGTTTATTTGAATGCCCAAATGCCCTCATATTATAATACACCTCTTCCCTCCTGTACCTGGTTATACACTTTGATAAATGTATAAACTGGATATGCACAGAGGCGGCTCTAGGCATAGGCCACATAGGCAACCACATGGCCCTGCAGGTCCCAGACCGGACACTGCAAATAACCTCTTTTATGGTCACAGACTATAGCCTGAGATCAGGACTCTGTAAGAAGGAAGTGAGAGTGGGCATATGGTTGTCACGGTAACACTGAACACAGAGATGGCATGTTATTTTATTTTAAGGTGAGATTGTGAGCTTATTTAATGGAGCCCCTTCTAATTTTTCGCCTAGGGCCCACAAAATCTAGGGCCGCCTGTGGATATGCATTAAAATTAAATTGGGAGAATTAAAACATGGTTAAGCAAAATTTAAAGTTGTTTAAGCAAGACAGGGTACCATGTGTATAGCATGTGGGATGGGGGAGGTATGTAAATCGTACAGTAAGGATGTACGATCCTCATTTAGGAACCTTCCTCATTTTCATGGTGCTGTGTGAATATGTCGCTGTAGGACATTCTGTGGCTGTAGTTATGCTCTATAGGCCAGAGCGTTGACAACAGCATTGGCAGAGTGCTTGATACAGCCCTAAGTTTTTAGTGCACTTGCCAGTACTCAGAGGTAAGTGGTCTCTTGTAGGTGTGAAGGCTGGTGGGAACATTTATCAAGTAGACAAGAGATGGTGGTGAGTACTAATTCCTGTGTTCAGCGTGGTGTGTTTCCTCTCCTCCTTCCATGGGTGCAGAAACGGAACAGGTTCCGTCCCGCTCGCCAGGCATTGACGAAAAGAGGTGTCTGAGGCTCTGGCCGTTGATGACGATTACCTCGCCCGTACATTAACTTTCCCCGTTCTCTCCTGCAGGTATCCCTGGTGTTGAGGAAGTTACTAATTGTTGTATTTCCTTTATAGGAATAGTTTATGTGAATGACGTCAGCTGCATCTGTTATCTGTGTAAGGAGCGTCCCCTTTAAGTCACCTTGGGGTGTATCCTACACAATGTGGTCTTCTCAGAGGCGTTTTAAAAAGTGAGGAGGCCCGTGTGGTACTTGTACACAGTCGTCCCCCCACCCTTCTTCCCTGAGGTTGCAAGTCTCTATAGTAGAAATATCATGTTGTATCTGATACGGTTACTCTACTATAGAGACTTGCAGAAACAGCTGGAAGCCGGCCAATGTACCCTCTCTACAGCAGCCGCTGTCAATCTAACACACTGCACAAAACCCGACCGTGCCTATAATACACAATACAGAGAACAGATTCCTGACCGTAATACACAATACAGAGACACACCTGTGATCTTAATACAAATTACAAAGAGCACACCAATACAAAACCAGTAACCTTAATACACAAACACAGCACACCAGTGACAGTCACTGGGTGACTATAATATACAGTAAAGACAGCACAACAGTGATCCTAATACACTATAACTACAGCACAAGTGACTGCTATACTATACAGGGAGTCCACCACTATACAATAAAGAGAGAATACTAGTGACCAGAGCTTACATGAATAATAATATAATAATATATTACTTATGAACGCTTTTTCAAACAATAGTATTCTGGATTTTTTTTTAAATAAGAGAAACACTAATTTCATGTTTAATTATTTCCATCACATTAATACAAAAAAAATTACTTTTTGATAATCAGGTCATTGAGTATTGGGTGATCGGTGTGTAAAATTGATCACCTTACATAATAATATATTCTATTAAGTTGTTTTTTTTAAAGAAAGAAAATACGCACAGAGAAACCCTCCCTCCGCCATCCCCAGCTAAATCCTTCTCCCCTCCCACTTCTACCTAAGTCCACCCCGAGGCGGCATTAAGCACACCTCCTTCTGACTAAACTAGTCTGTGTGGTCTTTAAAGACCTCACGGAGTCAATCTACGTACCTAACTGGTACGTAAATTGCATAAAAGTCCAGCCAGACTGTGCGCTTCTATCCTCCGGAGCTTCCTGACATCTATCCATCAGTCTCTCACAAAATTGTTTGGACTGTGTTAATTTGGAAGCTTTTCCATACCAACGGACGGAGTATATATTGCCGAACTATCACTCACCATCCTGCCGCTAGTTATCCTGTATAAAGATCAACATCAGGTCTTCATTCAATTTCTTTCTTCTCAGCTTGATTTAAATGTGATAGATCTCCTGTGCTTTATATATGCTGCATGTTGATATTGCATCTGCTTAATCGTTAAATGTCTGTAGAGTTCCATTGCTAATTTTAATTTACCTTCAATTTATTGAATTTATTATTGCTACAAATGTTTTAATAAATATTTTTTATTGTTTCAAATAACCGGTGTAGTATCTTCAGCCACTGTGGATTTCTTATTTTTATTTTTTGTGTTGTTTTTTTCTTAATTGCTATTTCCAAATCACAGGAACTGTTACAGTCGGCCTAAGGGTTTTCTCACCGGGGGCCCGGAGTCTATGTCAGCACCAGGTATTCACTAGAGCCTCTGAAGGTGAGGATAGTCTGGGCTGCTGGTCTCTCACTCTAATATCCTCTTTCTGTGTCTCCGATGCTTGCTCTCACTTTAATAAATCACAAAACTTCAGTCCCTCCGTGCCCTTTTGTTACCACTCCATTACTCACTCCGACTGTCCACTCCTCTGCTTCCCTGGTTCTTATCTCACCACAAGTAATCCTTCTTTCAGTTTCCACTCCTTTGCCTTTCACCACAATTCTCCGTTAATTACTTGTGACAGCTCCGTTATCACTGCCTCCTTCCCTGTCAGCTCCTTCGGCAATCTCTCTCAGCTGATCTGCTCACTGACTCCTTCCCTGTCAACTTCCACCGTTCTTCTCCGTCACTCCTCCACTGCTCACCACTACCACTTTCTCTCTGCTCCTCCGATGCTGACTTGCTCCTTCTCCCTCTCACCTCAGCAATTCACTCTCCGGTCCCCTCTCTCTCTGCTCCTCCGATGCTGACTTGCTCCTTCTCCCTCTCACCTCAGCAATTCACTCTCCGGTCCCCTCTCTCTCTGCTCCTCCGATGCTGACTTGCTCCTTCTCCCTCTCACCTCAGCAATTCACTCTCCGGTCCCCTCTCTCTCTGCTCCTCCGATGCTGACTTGCTCCTTCTCCCTCTCACCTCAGCAATTCACTCTCCGGTCCCCTCTCTCTCTGCTCCTCCGATGCTGACTTGCTCCTTCTCCCTCTCACCTCAGCAATTCACTCTCCGGTCCCCTCTCTCTCTGCTCCTCCGATGCTGACTTGCTCCTTCTCCCTCTCACCTCAGCAATTCACTCTCCGGTCCCCTCTCTCTCTGCTCCTCCGATGCTGACTTGCTCCTTCTCCCTCTCACCTCAGCAATTCACTCTCCGGTCCCCTCTCTCTCTGCTCCTCCGATGCTGACTTGCTCCTTCTCCCTCTCACCTCAGCAATTCACTCTCCGGTCCCCTCTCTCTCTGCTCCTCCGATGCTGACTTGCTCCTTCTCCCTCTCACCTCAGCAATTCACTCTCCGGTCCCCTCTCTCTCTCTCTGCTACTTAATTCCTCACGATCTCTTCACTTCCACACAGCTTCTTCTGATACTCGTCTCCCCTGTCACCTCACAACTCCGCTGACTGAACCTCCCGCACTTTTTCCCCCTTATCAAACCTTACTGTCCTCGCGCCCTGTCAGTTGAAAAGAAATTTCCAGGCTAACTCGCGCTGATCCTCGTGCTGATCAGCTGTTGGTTGCCTGGCAACACCCAAGCCACTCTCTCTCCCTACAATACCCTTCCACAAATCAACTTCTAGCCAATAGATTCCTCAACAAATAAAAAAAAAATTATTCCTCTTGCAGGGGTATCACATTTGCTATTTTCCAAATCACAGGAACTAGGTATATATAATAAAAGTAGAGGGTTAGGGTGACTGTAATGGAAGGGGAGGGTTAGGGTCAGACTGTGAGGAGGGGAGTCTTAGGGACAGGCTGCAGAGAGGGGAGTCTTATTGTTAGGTTGCCGGAAATGGGATGGTAAGGGTAATGGAAGGGTAGAGTTAGGATAAAGATTAGGGTAAAGGTTGGGGTTAAATTTATACTTACCATTCAAACCAGTATCTTATTTCTTGCGGGGATCGATTGCTTTGCCTGTAAGGGAGAGAACGTCCCTTTTGAAAAAGGGCCACTCACAGCGGCGACCTTTGAAGAGCCAGAACACTCCCTGAAAAACCCTACACGTGGATTTATGTTTTAATTAATATTGTATATTATCTGTACGTAGGTTTTAGTGAAACTCTTTGCATTTTATATACCTACAATTCCAACTCTTTCCAACGCACACAACATTCCCCCCCACCTCCGTACAACTTTATATAGTTTTTGTGTGAACTTACGGCTTGGAGCGTTAGCAAGCAAATACTCAGGAGGCCTAACCAAGCCCCTACTGTACAAGTTCCATACCTCCCATTCCCGCTTAGGTGGCTTATGCATCTGCCTGTCCCATCCCCCTACAATCATCGGAATGGTAGCCTGGATCAGAAAGATTCAGATTCGTAATGAAAGTAATGCGGTTCTTTTCCCGAAAGGTCTGGATCTGGTCCATAATGTTATTTTCTTTTTTTGAATTCTGATTCTCCTACACAACTTGTGACTTTCATATATAGCTTGTGACTCCCATACATTTTATGATGTCTAATACATGTGTGATTTTAAATGTACTCAGTTAAGGTCATTCTTTTCTATTACATATTCCAATTTTGAAACTCATTTACAATATATCCCTGTATACTATTCTTTACCTTTCTGCTTGGAATTCATATATTACAGACACAGAACCCAGGCAATAGGTCATAGGTTTAATAAACAGATGTAAAGTTTTTGTTTTCTAAAGAGATTTCTATATAAGGACTATCAAT
Source organism: Limnodynastes dumerilii (assembly GCA_011038615.1). Taxonomy (NCBI): domain Eukaryota; kingdom Metazoa; phylum Chordata; class Amphibia; order Anura; family Limnodynastidae; genus Limnodynastes; species Limnodynastes dumerilii. Next base: position 63,276 of record WWET01005516.1, on the reverse strand, counting down.
GTGCTTTCCCATTAAGCCACCGCTTTCCTGCATTATTCCAGAAATCCTCTTGCAGGATATGTGGAGATTGCAGACTTCCCTGGTATCTTAGCAACTTGAACATAAGCAAAAAAAATGGCCTCATCAATTTCCTCTCAAAGCTCCTGCTTTATACAGATATAATCTTGTTTGATTGTATTTGGCTCTGTTTTGTTATAAACAAGGTTATGATGTATCACAGGCAAATGTTCTTTTCACAAATTGCATCACAATTGATAAATACTGTAGGATTAATGATGTTTTAAGAATGTAATAATTATTAAAAAAAAAAGCACATCTGGGATTCTTAGAAAAAAGAAAAAAGGTTTCCACTAGTTATCAGTGCTCCACTTATTAAAGAAGGGAACACTGCTATTTTCTCCGTTCTCTGTTTGCTAATATATCAGGGTTGCCGACTCTCCCGGAATGTCCGGGAGACTCCCGAAATTCGGGCAGTACTCCCGGTATCCCGGGAGAGCCAGCAAATCTCCCACAAGTGACTTGAGAGGCCCGTGGTTTCACTGAAACCACGGCCTCAAGTCCTGCCCCCCTGCCTAGCAACACTAGTATACTAGTGTTGCTAGGCACAGGAAGGGACTTGATGACGCAATTTGCGGCATCAAGCCCTGTCCCAACCCCTATTTCAGGTAAAAACGGGTCAGTATGAGCCAGGGGGCGGAGACTAATGGTGCGATTTGCATAATCCGCGTCATTAAGCCCCGCCCCTGCATGTGTTGCTAGTTTCTCTCCGGGAACTCCTGGAGGGAAGCTGCCAAAAGCCGGCAACCATGTAATATATAACCCCGCTTCAGAAAACATTTCTACGCTGGTAGGCTGTGTTTTTTCAACAGCATCACCCGGTCTGATCATATCATTTGCGACAAACTATATCACGATAGTAAAACGTGGACTCTGTGATATACCTGATTTTTTTTGTCTGCCTCAATGACCTTGTTCGAAAATTGAAACCAGTCTCTAAGGCAAGCAGAAATTGTTGACTCCAGATATAAAGTAGAGATGAGCTCCAATGCCCGTGTTTTGGTTTTGGTTCTAAATTTTTTTTGTGTTTTGGTTTTGTCAAAAAACAATTAAATGTTTTGGTATTGGTTTCGGATCTGTATTTTTTCGAAAATTTTCATAAAATCACTAAAATCATGTAACTTTAATGGTTTTTTATGCTTAAAGCATTTGACCGCCTCCCAGCTCACTACATTATATATATATAACATATATACATATATATATCATCTCCCTCTGTAAAGCCCCAGCCTATGTTTCTTCAGGACCAGAGCATAAAGGCCTTATTCTATGAACTAGTTATCCAAAATGCTTCTCGACAGTTTTGCTAAGATTAAGTCTAATATAGATTCTCATCAGTCAGGGCAAGAAACTGCCCTCAGAAGTTCAACGAGATAAAGCCTGTGCAACCCTAGGGAATATATTGCAGAGTTGTGCATCAGAGGTGTGCATCAGAGGTGCCCCCCCTCTAAATCTGGCACTTAGCTAAGGAGGAACGAGGGCCCAGATTTCCCCCCTCTAAAACCGGCACTTTGCTAAAGGGGGGGCGATGGCCTACAGACACATATGGCCCCCTCCTCAAATAACGGCACTTCTGTAGGAGGAAGGGTGATGGCCTACCAGGCAGATATGCCCCCCCCCTATAAATTAAAAACAAAACCTTGCAACTTTTCTACTTGGACTATTTAAAACAGCAATATAATATAGAGCTGAAACTACAGCTTCTCAGTACTGTAACGACCACACTTGAAATTCTTTAGCAAGTACTCAATGGATGGCAAGTCTAGTGTCAGCATCCCAAGCAACTGAAGCAGCTTTATCGTTTCTTAATTTTGCTGCAGTTATAAACCTAATATTTTGACCTAGTGATCGGGCAGGTGGTCTGCCATGAGGAGTGCTCTCAGTTGGCAGCTCTAGCCTTTGCTTCTCCTCCATAGCCGCAATGCTCAAGACTGTGCGTCTTATGCATCCCGTATTGTTTTCTTTAAAAAATTTAGAGTGTTCAAAGTTGGCACGAATACTACAACTTGGAATAATTTAATTGGGCCCCGGTGTCTATGTTGTTCATTTGCTTGTTGCATCCGTGTTGTGCCAATACAGATGAAATTCTTGGAGCGGCTCAAGACCACCCAAATCAAAAGCTTTGGCCAAGAATGTATTATTAAATCAAGAAAGACCAATGAATAAAGGAAAAAAAAAAGAAAGAAAGAAATAAGGAATGTAAGGGGGAACAAGGGCCCAGCTTGCCCCCCCCCCCCTAAAACCATCACTTTGCTAAGGGGGGTGATGACCTATAGGCACATATGGCCCCCTCAAACAATGGCACTTCTCTAGGAGGTGGAGGGCGATGGCCTACCAGGCAGATATCACCCCCCTATAAATGCGATTGTAAAAATAAATAAGACCTTTAATACAATTGAATATATATAAAGAAACGGAAAGATTCACAGACACCTGTGAGAAAGAGATTATGGGGCTAGTTTGCTAAGGGGGGCGATGGCCTACAGGCACATATGGCCCCCCCCTCAAGAACCGTCACTCAGGTAAAAGGGGACGAGGGCCCAGCTCGTCCCACCTCAAAAAGCACCAGGGTCACTTGGTCTATATTTAAGATTATCTTTAAAAGTCTCAACATGTATCAAGTAAGTACAGCCCTTAACCCTCTTCTCAAGGGGGGCGATGGCCTACATAGCACATATGGCCCCCCTCAAAAACTGGCCTACAGGCACATATGGCCCCCCTCAAAAACCATCACTCAGGTAAGGGGGGATGAGGGCCCAGCTCGCCCCCCCTCAAAAAAGCACCAGGCTCACTTGGTCTATATTTAAGATTATCTTTAAAAGTCTCAACATGTGTCAAGTACAGCACTTAACCTTCTTCTCAAGGGGGGGCGATGGCCTGCATGGCACATATGGCCCCCCTCAAAAACCGAGGGACGAGGGCCTAGCTCGCCCCCCCTGTAAAACCGGCCAACCAAATAAACCAGGTTTAAACTCCACCCCCAAAAAAACAGCACTTAGGAAGGTAGGGGAGAACGAGGGCCCAGCTTGCCCCCCCCCTGTAAAACGGACACTTTGCAATGGCCTACAGGTACATATGGCCCCCTCAAATAATGCAACTTTTATAGAGGTGGAGGGTGATGGCCTGCCAGGCAGATCCCCTCCCCCCCAATAAATACAACTGAAAAAATAAATAAATGGAAAGACCTTTAAATACGATATAAAAAATAAATAAATGGAAAGATTCACAGACACCAGAGAAAAAGAGATTATGGGGCTAGTAGCTCCACCAGCACAACATCAAGCCTGGTCTTAAACTTTGTGCAAGGTCATGTCCTTGAACCCGTTTGAGAAACCAGGCTCCTTGGCGACAGACAGGTACACTGCCATGGCCGAAGTGCTTGGTTCATTCGGGCACCCACCATAGTGTACAATTTAAGTTCATCAGCACAGGAATGAGGGTGGTAAAGACATGAGAGAGAAAAGGCGGTCTTTTTTGGTATGGAGATGGAATTAGAACTAACAGACCTAAATATCCTCAAGGTTTGAGTTGTCATCCTCCTCACTAATATCCTCATCACTTTTGTTGATATCGTCATCGCACAATATTAGCTCATCGCCACTAGAATCAGCGTTCACACTGTCAGATGGGAGTTTGTGGCTAGTATGTCCCTTAAAAAATGACAAGTAGTTCATCTTTATGAACATCAATATCTCAATGTTTTTGGGGTTTAGCCTTTGTCGCCTTTCGCTCACCAGGTTTCCGGCTGCACTAAATACTCTTTTAGAGTATACACAGGAGGGTGGACAGCTTAAATAGCGTATTGCCAATTTGTATAAGGGTGTCCACCTTAACATATTTTCCTCCCGGTATTGAAATGGACTTGATGATGTGGAAATTTGGTAATGATCATTCATGTAAGCATCCACAATTCTATGGATGCTTATGGTATCTCATTGACTCACACTAGTGTTGTTAGTATAAGTGGGGATGTCTTTTAAGCCCGACCAGATATTATAATCTCTGTTGACTGTGGTGCGCTGTGTTGACTCTCCATCATCAGTGCTTGTGTTGGAAAATGACAACTGTTTTCTAGCAGTAGAAGTTCCTGGAGATGTGTTATGTGCAATGTGATCTGACAAGTTGCTCACAAGTAGCTGTTTACATCTCCTAAGATATGTGTCTTCAGGAAAAAATGACCTGACATAGCACTTAAACCTAGGATCAAGCATGGTTGCCAAAATATAGTGATCATTTTCCAGAATCTGGGAAACCCTAGTGTCCTGCCTAACATAATTCACTACTTGATTCAGCATAGTTTCCCAATACGCTTACCATAATCTCCTCCTTCGGAATCTCCAGCTTCGTCTCCATCAGCTTAATTGGGGATGACCTAACTGATCCGAACTGACTTCATAGGTGGAAATTTCAAAAGGTTTTAGTATCTTACATAACAATAATCTCCAGTGCAATGCAGTAAGGTAACATCCCTGTCTCTCTATGTCATAGCTTGAAGTGTACGTCTTTATAGCTTGCTGTTGTTCCTGCAGTCGCTGCAGCGTAATTACTACCTAGTTACTACCTCTTGCTTTAGTTGGTGAGGTGGCAAATGGAACTTTTCTTGCAGGTCATGCAAAGTTCGACAGGCGGAAGTTGAATGTCAGAAATGCCTGCTGATTTTACGTGCCACACAAAGCATTTCCTGCCAATGCCATTGTCTGTCATTTTTCAAGAAATGCTGCAACACCAAGTTGATTGTGTGCACAAAACATGGTAGATGGTCAAATTTGCAGTGCGAGCAAAATGTTACGTCCGCTATCTGAAACCACAAAGCCTGTGGACAGTTGTAGTGGGGTCAGCCAGTTGGCCAACACATCACGCAGTTTATCCAAAATATTCACACTGGTATGCTTCTTCATGAAACCGGTGATGCAAAGAGTAGCCTGTCTGTGAATGAGCTGACAATGAATGGCTGCTGCTGTGACTAATTCTGTGGTTGATTCCCCTACCCAGTGTGCTGTTACAGTCATATAATCTTTTGTTTGACCAGTACCGCTTGTCCACATATCTGTCATTATATGAATAGTTGGTACAATGGCATTTTGGAGATCACAAATCACTTTTCTTTTGACCACAAAGTATAGTTCTGGAATTGCTGTCCTGGAAAAGTAGAATCATGATGGAATTTGGTACCGTGGACACATGACCTCAACTAATATTATAAAACCAGGTATATCAACTGCGGATATAGGACATAAATCTACTGCAATCATAGCTGTCATGGTTTCAGTTATGCGCTTTGCTACAGGGTGGCGGTTGTCATATTTTGTTCCTCTTGCAAAAACTTGTTCCACAGACAATTGTTGTTTGAAACGCCTAGACTTCTTGATCCCCTTCAACGATGAGGATTCACCCGCAGCAGCAGCATCAGCGTCAGCAGCAGCAGAACCAGTTGTTTAGCTCACGGATTCATTGAGGGAGTCACATCAGCTGAGCAAATGCAATGCTGGACTACTCAGCGTCCCAAATGAGGATGTTGATGATGAAGGTGTTGCAGGTGGAGATTGGACATATTGGGGTTTATCCCTGTTACAAACAGCTGTTCATGGACTGCCTGCAAAAATTGATTTGGCTGAAGGTTTGCATAAATATTGACTATGGACTCAATGCAAATGATGTAATAGGGAGGAGGTGCCTAAATATTGTCCTTACCTCTACTAACTTTCGTGCTACAAATGGAACAGATGCCTTGACAACCTTTGTCAGGATTTGGATAAAAATATTTCCAGGCAGAGGAGGTTGATTTTTTGGTTCTTAGACCAGGCATAACAATGCGCTGCTTGTGGGGAAATTTGGTAATGATCATTCATGTAATCATCCACAATTCTATGGATGCTTACGGTATCTCATTGACTCACGCTAGTGTTGTTAGTATAAGTGGGGATGTCTTTGAAGCCCGACTAGATATTATAATCTCTGTTGACTGTGGTGCGCTGTGTTGACTCTCCATCATCAGTACTTGTGTTGGAAAATGACAACTGTTTTCTAGCAGTAGAAGTTCCTGGAGAAGCTGAAGAAGGATATGCGTTATGTGCAATGTGATCTGACAAGCTGCTCACAAGTAGCTGTTTACATCTCCTAAGATCTGTGTCTTCAGGAAAAAATGACCTGACATAGCACTTAAACCTAGGATCAAGCATGGTTGCCAAAATATAGTGATCATTTTCCAGAAACTGGGAAACCCTAGTGTCCTGCCTAAGATAATTCACTACTTGATTCAGCATACTTTCCCAATACGCTTACCATAATCTCCAGCTTCGTCTCCATCAGCTTAATTGGGGATGACCTAACTGATCCAAACTGACTTCATAGGTGGAAATTTCAAAAGGTTTTAGTATCTTACATAACATTAATCTCCAGTGCAATGCAGTAAGGTAACATCCCTGTCTCTCTATGTCATAGCTTGAAGTGTACGTCTTTATAGCTTGCTGTTGTTCCTGCAGTCGCTGCAGCGTATTTACTACCTAGTTACTACCTCTTGCTTTAGTTGGTGAGGTGGCAAATGGAACTTTTCTTGCAGGTCATGCAAAGTTCGACAGGCGGAAGTTGAATGTCAGAATTGCCTGCTGATTTTACGTGCCACACAAAGCATTTCCTGCACTGATCTGTCATTTTTCAAGAAATGCTGCAACACCAAGTTGATTGTGTGCGCAAAACATGGTAGATGGTCAAATTTACAGTGCAAGCAAAATGTTACTTCCCCTATCTGAAACCACAAAGCCTGTGGACAGTTGTAGTGGGGTCAGCCAGTTGGCCAACACATCACGCAGTTTATCCAAAATATTCACACTGGTATGCTTCTTCATGAAACCGGTGATGCAAAGAATAGCCTGTCTGTGAATAAGCTGACAATGAATGGCTGCTGCTGTGGCTAATTCTGTGGGTGATTCCCCTACCCAGTGTGCTGTTACAGTCATGTAATCTTTTGTTTGACCAGTACCGCTTGTCCACATATCTGTCATTATATGAATAGTTGGTACAATGGTATTTTGGAGATCACAAATCACTTTTCTTTTGACCACAAAGTATAGTTCTGGAATTGCTGTCCTGGAAAAGTAGAATCGTGATGGAATTTGGTACCGTGGACACATGACCTCAACTAATCTTATAAAACCAGGTATATCAACTGCGGATATAGGACGTAAATCTACTGCAATCATAGCTGTCATGGTTTCAGTTATGCGCTTTGCAACAGGGTGGCGGTTGTCATATTTTGTTCCTCTTGCAAAAGCTTGTTCCACAGACAATTGTTGTTTGAAATGCCTAGACTTCTTGATCCCCTTCAATGATGAGGATTCACCCGCAGCAGCAGCATCAGCGTCAGCAGCAGCGGAACCAATTTTGCTCACGGATTCATCGAGGGAGTCGCATCAGCTGAGCAAATGCAATGCTGGACTACCCAGCATCCCAAATGAGGATGTTGATGATGAAGGTGTTGCAGGTGGAGATTGGACATATTGGGGTTTATCCCTGTTACAAACAGCTGTTCATGGACTGCCTGCAAAAATTGATTTGGCTGAAGGTTTGCATAAATATTGACTATGGACTCAATGCAAATGATGTAATAGGGAGGAGGTGCCTAAATGTTTGATGTCCTTGCCTCTACTAACTTTCGTGCTACAAATGGAACAGATCCCTTGACAACCTTTGTCAGGATTTGGATAAAAATATTTCCAGGCAGAGGAGGTTGATTTTTTGGTTCTTAGACCAGGCATAACAATGCGCTGCTCGTGAGCAGTACTTGTTGACAGTGAAGTCTGATTTTTCTCGACACAAACGACATCAACCTCCACATAGTTATCCACTTGTTCTACAACACCTTCATCTTCATCATGATCATCAGCATTTGGGTCAGATAGATAACGAGCACCCTCGACTTGTGGCAGAGTTTCTACAACAACCGCTGCATCCTCAATTTTAATATCAACGGCAACAGCATCATTACTTTGACTAATGGTGCTCATCATGACGTTTACAGGGGGATCACAAATGGAAGGAGACTTTGGTATAATTACCGTGTCCTCAGAATCAAAACTGTTGTAATCACTGCCAGACGTAGTTGACAACCTTTCACTCCACTCAGTTATTTCGGAAACAGTGTAAAGCAATTTTTTGGGGGGGACATCCTTTTTTTTACCCCTTATGGATTTGACAGATTTACTGTTGACAGATCTTCCCTCACTTTCTTTCAAAATGAATTTTGCTGTGGAGGTACTAGCGCATATTACATTAGTAGCAGCAACCGCAAATAATATAGTCTGAGCCTTTCCTTTCCACTACGTGTAGTGTATTGTATGTATGCAATATGACCTATCTCTGCAATTACTTTTCCTATTTCACTTTTTAAGGACTTTTTACACCCCGGGAATAACAACTTAGCCCTTTGGAAGTACTGTCGCTTATGCTTCCCTCGTAAACTTGTACTATTTTTTATGGTCAAATTATTTGCTGAAGTACTAGCAGGACCGACAGTCCCAGCACTAGCACAACAGGGATGCACCAGCTCTGAAAACTGTTGGTCCATGATGGAATTCTTTTCAATAGAATAAAAGAAGCAGCAAAGTTGCGGACTGTAATCACTGAGTTGAAGCAATAGAAAAATATTTTAGAAGATGCAAGGTGTACAATCACACCACGAAAGGTATACGTTGCAAAGATCTGCTTATAGAGTGCCTAATAGAGAATTCTTAAAGGACCACAATCACAGATTTTAATAGAAAAATGTTTTACAAGATGCAAGGTGCCCAATCACACTACAAAAGGTATACGTTACAAAGAGCAGCTTATAGAGTGCCTAATAGAGACTTATTTAAGGACCGCAATCACAGATTTGAATAGAACAATGTTTTACAAGATGCAAGGTGCACAATCACACAACGAAAGGTATACATTACAAAGAGCTGCTTATAGAGTGCCTAATAGAGACTTATTAAAGGACTGCAATCACAGATTTGAATAGAATAATTTTTTACTAGATGCAAGGTGCACAATCACACCATGAAAGGTATACGTTACAAAGAGCAGCTTATAGAGTGCCTAATAGAGACTTATTAAAGGACCGCAATCACAGATTTGAATAGAACAATATTTTACAAGATGGAAGGTGCACAATCACACCACGAAAGGTATGCGTTACAAAGAGCATCTTATAGAGTGCCTAATAGAGTGATTTAAGGATCGCAATCACTGATTTGAATCAATAGAAAAATGTTTTAGAAGATGCAAGGTACTAGTCTATAAACTTGGCTGGAAAAATCTATATTTGATTCTATTGGCTTGCCAGCCGCTGCCAGCAAAACTGTACAGAATAGAATTGCAAATCGTTTAACTACAAGTTCAATTTCTGCAGCTTACAAAAAAAACAGAGAAGACAAATTTTTGGCTTTTATATGTGACTGACACTGTGCAATACTTGGACAATTTTAATGCTTGATAGCCTACTACACTGAATATATGTATAATGGCTTTTGACAAATTAGTCACTCTTGATAGCCTACCACACAGAGTATATGTGTAATGTCACTGCAAGTGTCTCCAGATCAAACACCTTTTTTATAAAAAAAAAACATTCAAAAGATAGCCCTAATAAGGGCTTTTGGTTTCTTTAATACAGCACAAATATACACTAGGATGCTAGGTATATATTGTGAAGCTAGTAGAGCTACAACTAAACGACACTATCACCACCAATCTCCTATCTACAATGGCTCCAAGGTGATGTGGGAGTGCCTTATAAACCCTGAAAAACATGCGAGAACTGTGTTCCTGAACAGCGCAACCACAAAGCAGCTGAAAAATAATGTGAGATTTCACACTGAAAAAAATCAAAACTGCTAGATCCGACCTTTCCGTCAAAATGGCGTTTTGCCTCAATTTGGAATTCGAATTTGGCGGGAAGATACGAGTCATGGCTCGATTCGACTCGGAACCCCAAAATTCGAAAGTGTCGGCTTTCACGGATTTCGGACCGCTCATCTCTAAAATAAAGGCTGGAATCCTCTTCACAATGAATCAAGAGTATGTATTTTCAGAGAGAGGCATTGTGGCTTTAAAGATTTATTTGCCCTTGAAGATGAACTTGTTTTTTGCCATAATGTTAATTTTATTATCAAAGCACAGTCTCATTGAAAGCTGTGCTACTTCACAACAGCAATAAGTTACCCTCAGCACCACTAACTCATGCTGCTGCCATGAAAGAAACACACGGGAGCATGGAACTCCCGCTGAATAAAATCAAATATGAAGAATACAAATATGAAGAACACAGCTGAGACTGAAAGAACCATTATGGACCGTGTTCTCACAAGTGTGGAATCTACATGCGTATTTTTACAATCGGTTAATCTGCACATGCCCAGAACCCAAATATGGAAACCATGGCTGACTGATTCACAAACACGGACATCAAACTTAGGACTGATGCATGCATCGGGGGCAAGACTCCGCAAATGAGCTGCACATGGGCTACTAATGTACAGTATGGGCGTTCCAACAGAGTTAGGACTGATTTACAAGCAGGATTGCCTTGCATAAAAGAACATATGCACGAGAAAAGCCACTCATAAGTTGCTGAAGCCTGTCGCACTATATGAAAGTGCATGTGGCCACACACACTGCGCATAGCCATCAGCTGCTGCGCAATTTAAATCAATGCATGTGTGCGTTTAATTAACACACATAAGGCTGTCAAGGTAGCCTTTTGTTTAACTTATTTGTGTTTGTTTTTAATTGGTTTATAAAATAAACAAACTTTAAAATAAATAAACTTTACAATTTTTAAAAGTTTTTTTTTTGCAAGACTCAACTTACCTCAATCTTGTTTTAATGTTTTGTATGTCTGACTTATGTATGCATAATTTCTGTTGTATTGTAATTTGTTACATTGGGGTAGATCCAGAACTATGTTTGCCGTACGTTTATTCGCGTAGCGTATTTTCGTGTGCGTAAATTCTATATACTCCCCTAGGCACACCCCTTGAACATACGTATTTTGTCAAGATACGCTTTCCAAAGTTGGCACGCCCACACATAAGTATTTACGTGACAAATACGTGAATGGCCCATACGTTCACAATCACGCTACGCTACTGAGCGTATTTTCTATGGTGCGCATGCGCAGTACTTACAAAAAGGCGATTTTACGTCTCCGCCACGCATAAATTTGCTCACAAGCGTTGTTCTGGATCAGGCCCATTGATAATAAGCTAAGCATATATTTTTTTTAATTTAGAAAAAAAGTTATGTCAAAGTTGCGTGAAACAATCATGGTTAGCAAAACCTGTTTCCAGGCTTGTATATTTTGCATGTATCTATTCCTTTTTTTTGGTTACTGATGGCACAGTAAGTGTTGTCTTTATCTGTTGTCACTTCTTCAAACAATTAATTGATCATCAAAAAATACAAAGGCATGCTAGATAAACAATTTAATAAAGTAAAACAGCAATGTCAGCGTTGTTAAACATTTGTATGAACCTCTACTAAAAATAAGTTCCCAAATTCAGGCACGATTCAAGGGCCATATACTAGGTACTTTACTATTTCTCCATACTGCATACTTACAAGTGTGTGGGCGTGGTTAGCTGCAGCCACTGCTGTCCTTAAAGCTTATAATTATTGCTATGTGTATTTTTAGGCAAGTACGCAATTTCTATCCTTTTGCTGGGCATACACTAGAAGGAGAGGAGTTGTACTGAGGACACGGACCTAGGGAGCTGAGGGACCTTAGACAGAGAGCTTCATGATTCCTACATGCTTATAGCCCAAGAGGCAAAAAATATGAGTGTAATGCATTTGAGACAGAAATTTCTTTGCTATTTGAAGAACGTATTACACTAGAGGAGAGTTTTCGTTTCTTTGTTTCCTTTGTATGAAATCTATCGAGGACCCGGACCAAATACGTGGAGGGATTCCAAACTAGGATTTCGTGATTACTATAAGCATACAGCCCAAGAGGCTATAAAAGTGAGTGGAATTCAATAAAAATTAACTGTCCAGATACTAAAAAAACGTATTGCACTAGAGGGGTTCTTTCTGTTTCTTTTGCATGTCTACAAGAACCGCTACTTCTTCAGGAAAGAGGATTTTATTTATTAACAATATCGTATTGTGGAGGAACTTTTTTTGAAGATAAAAGAGAAAGGAATCATCATTGTTGCAAGTACTTTTTTCTACGTTTTGTTGACCTTAAACTGTTGGGACTATCTGAAGTTATTGAAGCTCCAGACGTTGCTGATATTATAAGCTATACATTGCTTGCTTTACATTATTAATTGAGGAGCACAGTTACACCCTATTGTATATTTCTTGAAGCCTGTACCAATGTGCCTGCTTGTTGAAGTAGGTGAATGTTGTTGCCGATTCTTTGGGGAACTATTAAGGACTGTCTGGATCAGCTTTGTCCATGAAGTACACTAACAGACTTGGATTCCTGCCAACTTCAAAGAAATTAATATAACATTGTTCCCAGTATATAATTGCCTTTATTAAGCTGTTGTAGCAGTGTATCATACCTCCCAAGTGTCCCGATTCCAGTGGGACAGTCCTGCTTTCGGGGGACTGTCCCGCTGTCCTGCCTGCCTCACAACTTGTCCCGAGAGATCAGACTCTTGGGCCAAAGTTTTTTTTTTTTTTTTAAAGCCCATGCCGCGGTATACGTGGCAGGGCTTTAAACAGAACAGCCAAGCAGGTAATACAGGGCTCTCATAGGAGCCCTTTATTACCACTTCCACACCACTTGACCGCAGACTGCGAGAGGCAGCTGCATAGAGAGAAAGCGCCGTGGAGGAAGGGAGAAGACGTCAAAGGTAAGTAGCAGAATATATGGAGGCTGGGTATTACAAGGGGCAGACAAAGGAAAGGAGGCTGGACATTACAAGGGGCAGACAAAGGAGGCTGGACATTACAAGGGGCAGGACAGTGGAGGCTGGATATTAAAGGGGGCACAAAAAGGAAGCTGGATATTAAAAGGGGCACACAGTAGAGGCTGGACATTACAAGGGGCACACAAAGGAGGCTGGTTATTAAAAGGGGCACAAAGTAGAGGCTGAACTTTACAAGGGGCAGTCAATGGAGGCTGGACATTTCCAGGGAAAGACAATGGAGGCTGGACATTACAAGGTGCACACAAAGGAGGCTGGACATTAAAAGGTGCCCCTTTCACAGTGGAGGCTGGATATTAAAAGGGGCACACAGTGGAGGCTGGACATAATAATAATAAGGGGCAGATATGGAGGCTGGACAAAAAATAAAGAGGCAGACATGGAGACTGGACAAATAAACAGGGAGGAGACACGGACGCTGAACATAATAATAATGGGCAGATATGGAGGTAGGATAAATAAAGAAGCGGATATGGAGACTGGACATATGAATCCTGGACAAATAATAAGGGGTTGATATATAGATGACAGGCCTAATAATAAGGGGTAGACCTATGGATGGTTGTTAAATAAAAGGGGCAGGCACCCGCTGGTCTGGCGATGCAAGACACACCCACTTTCCCAGACACGCCCACTGGGTGGTACAAGACACACCCTCTCTACCTATTACGTTAAGAGGTGAGCAGGAAGGAGGAAGAGGTCACAACAGAGCCGTAGTAGGAAGGTCAGAGAGACACTAGAGGGACAAAGGTATGCACTACGTATAAACAATACAGAAGGTACTAGAATATGCACTATGTGCAAATAATGCTGAAGGTACTGGGGAATGCACTATGTGCAAAAACACAGATGGCAACAGGGGTGCACTAAGTGCAAGTAATGCAGGTGGTACAAGGGTATGCACTGTGTGCAAATAATACTGGAGATGCAAAGATAAGCACTATGGGCCTGATCCAGACCTACGCCCGCCGTCGCTAGGATGGCGGGCGTAAGCGCAAGATCGGCTGAAAAGCCGATCTGCGTCCCCCCAGCGTCCCTACGTTTAGGTTAGTGTAGGTGGATGGGGGGAGCTAGTTTAATGAGGGTGTGAGGGCGGGCTAGGAGGTCATACGCTCCTGTGCGAGCGTATGGCCCCTTCCTTACGCCGGCTGAAGTTAGGGTAGCCTTCAGCCAGCGTAAG
>WWET01005515.1:61402-72166 GCA_011038615.1 Limnodynastes dumerilii | reverse complement strand
TAAGCACTTATGTATGATTTACAGTTTATTGTAAGCACTTATGTATGATTCGCCATTATGCATGAAGCAGGTGCGTAAATTTTAAGGTTGGGGTTAGGATTCGTAAAGTCCATGCAAGTGAGGACTTTTATTGTTATTCGCAATTAGTACCATATTTCACCACCATTTTATAATGCTGTTTTGTAGCAAAATTAGTTGCTTTACGTTTTATCCCTCAGTTTGCATGAATGTTCACAGACCCATTACAGTTAAGCAGAGTACACACTTCCAAAACGCTGGTATATCTTCTGACTGCTGTGCCATCCAGACAGGCTTTGAATAGGATAGAAGCTGTTGAATCTGCTATGCAAATGGACTAACACTAATGCTGGCCAGCAGCATTACTTGACTATTTCTGACAAAATAGATCCAGTATTCACGCAATACAGTCAGCCGATTGTATAGTGATCATCCAGCTTACAGATCTGTTTATGGTTTCTAAACTTATGCTCGAGGCATCGCTTTTCAGCTAATGTTACTTAGAAAATGATCACTCCTCTAGGGGCCCCAATTACAAATTCACACCACAATAGATGGCAAAATGTTCGTGGTACGCCTTTTCCCCGTCTATTACAGGAGTAGATTTTTATGCACCTGAGATGCGAACAACAATCCAAAGAAAACAATAACATTCACACAATTAGCTTTGCCCTGCAAAATATACGGCTGCGAGGCTAATTGAATCAGGACCTAGATGTCTCATTTGAAACCATTTAAACTAATCCTTTTTGGAAATTTAAGTACTAAAGTGATTTTTGTATTCACAAATAATTCAAGATTTAAATGCAAAGGAAGTATCTTAGAGTGCATTCACCAACTGGTATAAAAAAACTAATTGCAAATTTAAGACATACAAGGTAAAAGGGTATTCCAATGAATACTTCCACAAGTTTATTATGATTTTAGCAGTATGGGGAACAGGTAGGGAGATTTTTGTGGTTGCAGCTTGTTAAAATTATCTCTGGTTTATAACTTTATCAAAAACAAGCAGAACAAACAAACAGATTTATGATGCACATTTTTGCTATCAGTATGTAGCATTTATGAAGTATATTCATTACCTCCAGCTGACAGTGCCGAAACATCTGGTACAACAATTAATGTACCAGTGAAATCACAGCGATCTCCCGCCATTGCGGTTTCAACAGCTTCTGCACGGAGAATAATTTCCACACTGCGAGGAATAGCACCTCGAGGCAATTCAGCCTGGGTTTCTTGAATTCTTACCTTTAAAAAAAAACAAAAAAAAAAACAATGTAACAAACAAGAAGACAGCAACATATTTTTAGGCTTTGTTAGCTTCTCTAAATTTTAGAGATAGTTTTTATAGACTT
Source organism: Limnodynastes dumerilii (assembly GCA_011038615.1). Lineage (NCBI taxonomy): Eukaryota > Metazoa > Chordata > Amphibia > Anura > Limnodynastidae > Limnodynastes > Limnodynastes dumerilii. The sequence goes on along the minus strand of WWET01005515.1, from coordinate 70,793 downwards.
CTCCAAGAGCATCATTTTGATTTGATTTATCCTCACTAGACACCTTGGCCCCTAACAGCTTAAACAAAGGTCATTGATATTACTATATAATCTATATCATGATGATTGTGTTTTATAAAGACAGATTTTCCACAGTACTATTGGAAGATTCCTTTAAGAAATATTTTCGATTTTTCAGTTTGAAAATTTATCTATATTTATAAGTAATTTAAAATTTGAAAGTGAGACCTGGACGTTACTTGATTTATTTTCTTGAGAGGTGTATTATGGTCCCAGAGACCAATATTTTTTTTATATATTGGTGTATTGCGTTTGCATTGTAACTTTCTATCTTTAAAGTAAAAAGTCAGAGAATATATACATTCACACACATCTGCACATAGAGCCACCAGCCACCTTCAAAGCTTCTCTGTATTGGTGGTCCTAACTCTAAAACTGTCAAGTGTCTTTGTATTTGTGTAAATTCCCCATACCTTACAGCACCTGGTCAATATTACCTTATAAATTGATTAAAATATCATACATACAGTTTCTATATTAATAAAAATTGACTCAATTGACTACCTCAGCCTGGCAAATATAGTTTAGTCCTTACAAACTTTCATCAAAATATTGTGACTTGCGCTACCATAAGGCAACTTTCTGTCTGACTTTATCCACTCATAACTAACTAATCCCACCCACATTGTACAGATTAAACACCCACCTTGGTCAGGAAGCACAGCCCCTTTCCTCGCAATTCCAATTGTACATGTGCACTCCCCTCCTAAACTCACTTGCGTGTGCAAGTGGGGTAACATTCTGTAGTATGTATCAGGCATTAACTAACAGCGTAAATAACGCAAACTATGCTTGCTTACCTGAACCTTAAGGTCTGAACCACTTTTAAATATCATCCATTAAATGTCAATAAGATTTAGCCTAGAAAATTCCCTGCCCATAGAATACAATGAATTTTGGGAAAATGGTGGCACTTATGCACAGTACTCCTAGGATGTCAGGAATCTTTAGTGCGCCATTCACGTTACCTCCACACGGCGTTATTTTAAGAATTCTAGCCATCTCCCCAGATAACCTTCCTTTCACTCACCTTAACAGATGTTAAGGGGAGAAAAAGGGAGTTAAATATACAGTACATGCATGTAAATAAAATATATATATATTTTTTTAAAATAGGTAAAGATAAAAAGACATTGAAGTGAAAATTATGAATTGATACCACAAAACAGACTTCAATGTCTTAAAGTGTCCACAAGATGGTGCTCCAGCATCATAAGACTCTAGACTATTTATAATAAAACGGATTCCACATCTTATCTAATGGAGGCTTGTGTGTTACTCAGAATGAGAGATCCACGATGCAACCAAACATTAACATGTCTGGATATAAATGACAAACCAAAATAAATAGATTTCAGCGCATGACTATTCCCTAACCTTGTTTTAGATCTTTAAATTAAACATTTACCACTTTAGCACAGAACTGTACAATTTTCATACTAACATAATGGTAAATCCTGACACCACTTCAACTGGATTAGTTTATTTTAATTATAGGGTAGTTTTTTTTAAAAGACTATTTCCAGAACCATTCTGGAGTCTTCTGCACAAACCCCTTACATTCATGGCTATATGTCTATTACCAATATTTAGACGACCGCACTATTAGTACTCATAATGGGTTAACCCCTTTGACAAAGACAAAACATCCTATGAGTACACTTCTACTTCACCAGTCCCCCAGTTCATGACACTATTGTAATAGAATAGCTTGTAAAACTTTCAGTAAAATCCATCAGAGCTACAACAGTGATAAACAGCTGCTTGGCAATATAATAAAGGCAGAGATTAAAATCAGGTCACCTAAAACACAAATAAGCAATAGCAGGAGTCTTAAGGAGGGTGTGGGTATTAATGAGGTCTATACTTTTACAAATCGAAGTAGTTTGTGATGTTTAGCCTGACCATCACATTCCAGGTTCCAGCTAGCAGATGCTGCAAGAGTTGGAGAGTGTATTCTTATGCATAAATTTGCAGAAAATTAACTGAAGATTCAGGCATTTCACAAAAATGGGATTTACCTGGTAGTATTAATTGAATTATAAATTCCACATACGGTCCCAAAAAAGAATTATAGTAGTGTGGTGGGACCAGTGGACATTACAGCAACCCAATGGAAAATTAACAAAATAGTGTTAACATTCAACAATTAGCATACAGGTGGTCAGTAACAATTTGATACAAAAGTCAATATGTTTAACAATTAAAACCCAGGTACAGTTGTGATATTCTCTACAGTAATAGCAAAACAAAACAAAAAAGAATAACAGATTATTCACCTGTTATTATGGTTTCCTTGACTCCATCATGTCAGCATGCTTCCGGATTATGCATCCATCCCTGGAGCCAGACAGGAATAAAGATGACACCGGCAATAAGAGGCCGCCCACCTCCTGTTTCCAGTGTCTTCCAACTTCATATAGCCAAAATAAACTGTGAATTATGACTTAATTACAAAAACAGTGACAACAATCTGGGTTGGGATGTATGTGCTGACATGATGGAGCCAAGGAAAACATTAAACAGGAGAATAATTTGTAGTTTCCTCCTGCTCGTCGAAACAGCGTAAATCGCACTATCAAGCGCCCTCTTTTCCTTCCATTCCTAGCTTACAATTCTAAGAACCTGCATTGGATCGGTTCTATATGAGGGGAGCCGCAGTCTTTTGTTAAAGTATTAAAAAGTATTAATAGATGCCCATCCTGCCGCCTTACAAATCTTTGACACAGAGGCCACCTCCCTCTCGACCACTGATGTGGCCATAGCCCTAGTTGAATGGGCTTAGTTATACATGATCTTATCCATCTTGCCAATGTGTTTTTCGAAGCTGCACCTCCTGTTCTAACACCTTCTGACAGTACAAAGAGTGGGTCTGTCTTTCGAATTTCTTTCGTCCTCTGAATATAAATAGTTAAAGCCCTTACTAGATCCAACGTATGGAACTTTTGCCTTTGGACACAGCGAGGAAAGACAAATCTCTTGGTTGAAATGGAACTTAGAAACCACCTTTGGCAAAAAGTCCGGATTGGTCCTAAGTACCACTTAGTTAGGAAGGAAGATTAGATAAGGCTCCTTGGTCCACAAGGCTTGTAACTCTGAAACACGCCTTGCCGACGTGATTACTACCAGGAATTGGACTTTCCAGTTAAGTAGTGCAAGACTTTATTTCTGACAGTGGTTTAAAAGGTGGATTTGTTAGTGCGTCCAGAACCAAACTCAGGTCCTATAAAGCCAATGGTTTTCTGATTTCACTTCCTTTGCGGCCTGCAAGAATCTAATTATAAACTTGTTATTTGCCAAGTTTTTATCTAACATGGCACGTAATGCGGATATTTGGACTTTGAGAGTTTACCACTAGCCCTTTATCTAGCCCCACCTGGAGAAACTCTAGGATGGTTGGAATGTCTGCAACTGTTGCCCCTACTATGTCACTCCAGGATGAGAAGATTAAATTCTCCAATATGTTTTACACGTTGACTCCTTTCTTGCTTTAAGTAGAGTATTAATGAATAATTTTTTTTTTTTTTTTTTAAGAAAACACTTGTCTTACCAGGTGCTCCCTTTCAATAGCCAAGCCGCTAGTTTTAGGGATCCGGCTATTGCGTGCTGTTTCTTCAGCCCTATTTCCATCTTCTTTTCCATTGTGTCTTTAAATGCAGACACATCATCCAAGGGCAAAGTAGTTTGTTTTTTTGTTTTTGGTTTTTTTTAAAGAGATACTGGATATCACTGCATCCACTACTGGGGGCTCCTCCCATATCTTAACTTCTGCCCGGGGAAATGGATAATATTAATTAGACCTGATAATGTAATTTCCTCGACTCCTTATGGCAGCATAGGACCCCTGGGTTCTCCCTTGGGAGGCAGCCAGGACAGGAAGAGAAAGAAGACACTCCCCTCTTGTATAAATACCTTCCTTCTCCGTCTGACTGTCTTCTCATTATTCTTAGCTACATACACAGAAAAACATAAAAAACAATTCTTTGTCTTCCTATCCTGGCTGCCGCCCAAGGGAAAACCCAGGGGTCCTAAGCTGCCGAGTTGAGTTGAGGAAATTACATTATCAGGTATAATTAACATTTCCCTCCTCCTCTCCTAGCAGCATAGGACCCCTGGGTTATACCCTAGCTACTTTACATCTAGTTCTCTAGTTCTTTCTGTATATTTTTTTTTGTGAAATGTGCTTTCAAGTTTAACGGTGGCTCCAAGTCATTGGCCACAAATGCTTGTTGTATGGCATTTTTAATCAACCTGGCTATAGTTGACCTAGTCGCAGCCTTTCCCTTGTTTTTTTCCTTCTGGGGTCACAAACAACTGCTTTGTCTTTCTAAAGTGCTTTGTTCTTTCCAAGTAAATCTTCAATACTCTAATTAAATCTAGAGTATGAAACCGCTGTTCTTTGTCTGTAGAAGGATCTTGATAAAACTCAGGTAGCACAATCTCTTGATTAGTATGAAATTTTGTAACTACCTTCGGAAGGAAATTAGGATGGGTTCTGAGTACTACCTTGTCCTGGTGCTGGTGAAAAGTAATATACGGCTTCTCAGTCCAAAGAGCCTGTAGCTCGGATACCCTTCATGCAGAGGTGATTGCAATGAGAAAAGGTAGTCTTCCAGGATAAGAATTTCATTTGATTATCTTCCAAAGGTTCAAACAGCGGTTTTGTAAGTGCTTCAAGAACTAAATTTAAGTCCCAAACTTGCACAGGACGTTTAATTTCTAGTTTCATTCCTGTGGTGGCCTGGAAGAATTGCTCTATGTACCGGTTGCCTGCTATGTCCTGGTCCAAGATAGCACTTAAAGCTGACACCTGAACCTTTAATGTACTTGACGCTAATCCTTTTTCCAGGCCCGCCTGTAGAAATTCAAGGATTTGATTAATGGAGTCGGAAAAAGAGTTATAACTGTTCTGATTACACCATTGACCATAAATGTCCCATATTCTATGGTAAATTTTTGCTGTGACTGGTTTTCTAGCTCTAAGTAAGGTGTTAATTACCTTAGATGATAGCCCCTTTCTCTGTAAACTGGTGACTTCAGCAACCAAGCCACTAGTTTCAGCTTCTCTGAACAAGGATGAAACGCCTTCCCCTGCCTCAGAAGATCCCGGGTTGGTTGTAGACTCCATGGCCCTTCCAGTGCCATTCTGTACACTTGTGCCATCCAAGGTCTCCTTGGCCAGTGTGGTATAACTACGATAAATGGCCCTTCTGATGTCCAGATCTTGTTGAGGACCTTCTGGATGATGGGAAAAGGTGGGAAAATATATCCTAGTTTGCAATCCCAAGGTAGGGACAAAAGTATCTATTCCGCTGGTATTTGGTTTCTGAACCTGGACAAGAAAGTCTCTACCTTTTTGTTTCTGTTTGTTGCCATTATGTCTATCTTTGGTACTCCCCATTTCCTTGTGATCTGATTGAAGACCTTCCGATTTAGTTCCCACTCTCCTGGAACAACGGGGTGTCTGCTGAGAGCGTCTGCAGTTACATTTATTGATCCTGCTATATATGTGTCCGTGATGTCTATAAGTTTTTCTTCTGCCCGTGCAAACAGAACTCTTGTGGCTTCCATAAGTCTCTGACTTCTGGTTCCCCTTTGACGGTTTATGTATGACACTACCGCCTTGTTGTCCGAATGAATGACGACTGTCTTGCCTGTTATGCGGTCTTGTAGCCAGATACAGGCCTCTAATTACTGCTAATAATTCCTTCACATTGGACTGCACATTGGCTGCTTGTGGATCCCAAGGACCTTGAGCTATACAATCTTCGCACACTGCTCCCCATCCTTGGGAGCTGGCATCAGTTGTTATGATAACAGGGCTTTGCGTCCTGAAACTCTTCCCGCTTGTCAAGTTGCATTCCCTTGTCCACCATAACAGATCTTTTCTTACCTGTGGTGGTAGCGAGATTAACTGATCGCTGTTGAAGGGGTCCTTGTCCCATTGTCTGAGGAAACACAGCTAAAGTTCTCTCATATGATATCTGGCCCAAGGTACCGCTTCTATTGACGCTGACATGTACCCCAACATCTTCATGCAATCTTGAGCAGACACCCATGGCTCTCTTCTTAGATCTAATACTTGGGATCTTAAATTCATAATTTTGTCCGTCGGGGGAAACCCATTTTCTTGTACTGTATCCAACACCAGGCCTAGGAACTTTAGAGACTGAACTGGTACCAGATGACTCTTTTCCCAATTGATGATCCAGCCGTGGGCTTGTAGTATTTGTAACACTCTGCCCATGTGGTCCCTTGACTGTGACACAGAGTCTGCTGCTATCAGAAGCTCATCCAAATACAGCCAGATCCTGATCCCTTCTGTTCTTAGAATGGCTATCAATGGTATTAAAACCTTTGTAAAGGTTCTTGGTGAGGTCCCTAAACCAAAAGGAAGGGCTTGGAATTGAAAATGCTGATGAAAGGCTTGAAACCTCAAAAATCTGTGATGTTGGCGATGAATGGGGACGTGCAGATAAGAATCCTTCAGGTCTATGGATGTCAGGTACATGTTTCTGTATAAACCTGGTTTTATAGACCTTATGGATTCCATCTTGAACCTTCTGATGTGGAGATATTTGTTCAGTCTTCGCAGATCCAGAATGGTCCTGAACCCTCCTGTATTTTTCTGCACTATGAAAATTCTTGCATAACATCCCCTTCCCTGTTGGATTTATAGGAACATAAGATATTACCTTTTGTTTTAGTAGACATGTTAAACTTTCCATCAATGCTTCTGCTTCTATCAGATCTCGCTGTGGAGGTGATCATGTGAAGAACTCTTTGTCGGTGTGATCTGAATTCCAGCCGGTAACAGTTGGTGATATCAAACACCCACCGGCTTTGGTATGCCTACAACCTTCCTCCCACCGCCAGTAGTGGGATTGCATCCGATATGTAGTCATTGTGTTGGGGGACGAAACCCCCTGGTGTCCCTCCCTCGAAAGAGACGAAAATTCTGTCGTGAAAAGCTAGATTGAAACCTTTGCATATGAGCGCCTAGGTCTATAGAGCTTGGCCTCTTTTGCTTCCACATGCGTAGGTACTCTGAAGCCTGTTGAGGAAAACTGCCTTCTTATCCTTACCTGGGGCAACCAATTTGATTTTCCTCCTGAGACCTTCGTGATGATGTCATCTATTCTTGCCATAAACATTTAATCGCCTTTAAAAATCAATAGATAGCAACCTGGCCTTGGACTGCGCATCAGCTGGCCATGGTTTAAGCCAAAGCGCTCTTCTTGTGGCCGTTGTAGTCGCCATAGCTCTTGCCACTAACTTTATTGTTTCCATAGATGCTTGGCAGAGAAATTAAATACCTAACTGAATGTCCTGGATTGTTTTGAGCAATTCAGTGCACTTTACACCATCCAATAAGTTTTCAAGGTCTGTTCCCCATACTCAGCACCCACGATGTTACCGCTGAAGCTACCGTTGGTCTCAAAGAGGCTCCTATCATTACATGCAGTTCTTTCAAATTCACCTCCATTTTTCTCTCCATGCAGTCTTTGAAGGCGTTTGCATCTTCCAGCGGTAGCGTAGTGCATTTGGAAATCCTTGATATAGCCGCGTCCACCTTAGGCGGCTCTTCCCAGCGCCGAACATCCTCTGAAGCAAAAGGAAAAATGCGTTACAATTTATTAATTAAAACAATCTTTCTATCCGGATATTTCCACTCTTCATTAATTAGGTCTTTAATGACCTGGGATACAGGGAATTTTCTAACTTTTTGTTTTCCCTGAAGATTAACTCCTGCAATTGCAAGTCCTCCTTTGTTTCCCGTATATTTAGGGTTTTTTCAATTAATTACAAATTGTCCACCAACAGGATTAATACTGTCGCCCTCCTTAGACGTTACAGATTCTACATCAGATATTGGTGAATCCTCAAGTCCACATGCCCCTTCCTCAGGTTCTGACCCTTCTGAGGCTTCCGAGACAGAGGGACTAGCCCTCTTAAATGACATTTTCATCAAATCTTCCTTCATTACGAAAGTTTCTGACAAAGCGGCTTTTATTAACTGAACCAACTCGGTCATCTGGGATGTCGGTTGTTGCTGATGTGTTTCTGTACAACTGTGGCAGACAGAAGAGGCAGAATCTTCCGGCAGCAGGTTATCACAGAACACACACTTTGATACTTTTATTTTCTTATGTTTTTCCTTAGAAGAAACTTTACTGGCCTCTGACCTAAAAACACATGTAATATAACAAATAAATAAACTAAACTACCTACCCAACCACTAACTATACCTAACCCCATGCTCCCTTGGCTTATCCTGACCTCCTGGTCTGACCACGTTTCTCTTCAGAATGGAGACCTCTTTTCCTCCTGGAAACAATGCTCGTCTCAGCAGAACGGATGTCAGAGATGAATGGATCAGCTGATATTTAAATATCCTTTGTGGCGGGAATTCCTTGCCCATTTGAAAAAAAAAAAAGAAAAAGAAAAAAAAGGGCTACAACAAAATGGCCGCCGCCATAATCAGACATTTCTAGCTGCCGGAAGTGGAAAACCTCACTTCCGCATGACCGCCGACATATTCGTGCACCCAGCGCTCGCCGCTTCCTTAAAGGGAACCGCACTTGTCTCCATGAGGCCGGTCACCACCTCCTCCCCCGCATCGTAGAGTGGACCGGAGAGCTGCAGAATCGATCTGCTAGCCAGCAAACTACAGAACAAACAACAAAACACTACTCCTGCCTAGCTAACACAGGAACAAAAAAAAAAACAAAAACAAAAAAAAAAAAAAACACGGTCAGACGGAGAAGAAGGGTATTTATACAAGAGGGGAGTGTCTTCTTTCTCTTCCTCTCCTGGCTGCCGCCAAAGGGTCATATGCTGCAAGAAGAGGAGGAGGAAACATCTTGTTCATGCGACCAGTAGAACACCACCTCTTTTCAGGATGTTTCCATTCTTCCGTAAGCATGTTGGTCAAGGCTTGAGACAAAGTGAAGTATCTTTCCTTTTTCTGATTCTTCAGATCCTGTAATTTGGCCTCCTGTTTGTCCTCTATGTTCAAGACTTTGTTAATTATTTTGAAAAGATCTTCTACTAAGTCTGTATTGAAGTCTCTTCTGACTTAGCCTTTACTGATTCTTCTTCCGATGCTTCTGAGGCATTCAATACATAAGCACCCTATTCTTGTTCAGACTCATCTGACACATCGCTTGCAATAGGTCTCTTTTTAATGATAACCTTTGAAGATCCTCTTTTGTCACAAAAGTTTCGGCCAAGAAAGCCTTCATAAGATTGACCAATTCCAACATTTGGGCCGATGGCTGCTTCTGTTGCTTAGTACTGCATGCTGTACAGGTTAAACACTTGGTTCCTG
>WWET01005515.1:43539-54377 GCA_011038615.1 Limnodynastes dumerilii | reverse complement strand
TAACTTTTCTTTACATTGATAATTTGTGTGATTTTGTTGTCAGCACATTCAACTATGCAAAGAACAAATCATTTAATAAGAATATTTCATACATTCAGATCTAGGATGTGTTATTTTAGTGTTCCCTTTATTTTTTTTGAGCAGTATAACACACACACACTACAGCTTTCTAACATCTACACAAACTCACCCTGACCTCCTGGTCTGTGACCGTGTCTCCTCTATGACTGACATAAAGAAGAGCAAACAGAGTAAGGCTCTTCAATCTGGAGTGTAAATTATACACAAGTGAATAGAGCCGAGCTGCTTAAATACCCTGGATGAACATCAAAAACTGGAAAGCAGACCATCCAGAAAATGAATTTGCCCATAAGAAATAACGGGCCACAGCAAGATGGCCACTGCCATAAACACTGCATCCTCTAGTGCTTGGGCGCTCCAGGAACGTCACTTCCGGTACACCCGGAATTTAGTGCCAACAGTCGCACTGGTCTCTAAGTTGGAACACATAGGGCCGGTCACGTCACCTGTTCCCCCACCACAAGCAGAACGTGGATCAGGAAATGCTTCAGGGTTCGCCTGACACATGTGGCATTGGCCACAGGATGAGTAGAATCTAAAAGGCAAATAAAACATGTGTCTGCTAATTGGCTCCTTCCACGCAGGAAAAAAAGAAGACACTGGGCAATGGAGGAGGGATCTGTTTATGTGTCAGTGGTGTCTTTTTTCTTCCTGATTGGCTCCTGACCTGTAGAGATTACCCAGGTTACTATGCTGCCATCAAGGAAAAGTGTGTTTTACTTTTTTTTTTATATAGGTGGTTAATTAATTGTATACAGTCATACACCAAGATAAATTCTTATAATCATAGATTAAACAGGTTAATTTTAAATCAGTATTATATTTTCCCCATTTTGCCAGGTGTCCTCTCATGACTGCTTTCAATGTGCATAAATGCATTTTCTTCTAATGTCCCTACATAGATAAATGGAAGATATATTTTTTACAATAAAAAGGCACTGGTGCAGATATAACCACCCAAAGCATTTGATATATAGTACCTTCTGAAAGTCAACAAAGCGAGACTTGTTTGTGTCCAATGTAAACCTTCGTCGGTTGGCGCAGACTGGATTTTTACATATAGTTGGCTGTGTGTACTTAAATTGTTGTTCCACATCTTTGACCACAGACTGGCAGTCCATACAAAGAAATGTGCCACTGACAAGTTCAGGGTGGACAGGATGAGTCCTCACAACTTGTCCACTAATACGAAGTAAGGTTCCAATTTTAAAAGAACAAAGTTCACGAATTCTACAACAACGAAGGAGAAAACACAAAGAAAGACTTATTGTCTGCAGATATATTTTTAGAAGGCAGAACATGGGGAAAAAAAAATACTTTTAAAATCCAATGATAATAATAATAATAATAATAATAATAATAATAATTACTTTTGGCGAGCAGGAAAATCTGAAAAGGCAACATAGAATTCTTTATTGGCTGGAACGTTCCCCAATTGTCTGACAAAGTTTCGAACAGCCCGGCAAAGGTGAGGATATACTCTGTTTTAGATTAAGATAAACATATTATAGACTTAGATTAACAAATACACTGACAACATTTCTAAAGAATCTTTAAATATATATAATGCAGTTTTAAAATTGCTACAATGTTAGGTTTGGTATTCTAAAGACTGCGTTCATTTATAAGATTTTCCTGGTTTGATATAGCACCTAATTTCACCAAACACTGTTTTGTATTTGGTAGACTTGTAATGTGGATACAAGAATGAAGAGGAAAAAATTGTAATGGTGCTTCTCTATGGTTAAGAGAATACCTAAAGGAACTTTCTATTTAGGCTTTTCAAGGGATTTCTTTTATGCTGTTTGAATTAGCTACACGCTTAAGGGTTTCCAAAGTCCTATGAACTTTGTTGGACACATTTTATTTATCACAAAGTTAGTTATCACTGTTTATATACTTCTATTTTTTCATTTATACATTTAAAACAACGTGTAAAACCAGTCTGTTCTTGACCCCAGGTAAAGAGAGATGGTGTTACTTTATCTTTGCGGCTGTGTCCCAGTGACTCAAATTAAGGTGTGGCTTGGCAAAGCTTTATGTACAATCCAGCATGCTTAGAGATGCAAGTGGAATTTTTAAGGTTGGGTCATGTTGGCGGATCCAACACCCACACAGCAGCGGAAGTGCCCTGCTTTTCTGCATACTGTGTTGTGGACCAAAATTCCTTACACTAGACTCAGCAGCAGAGGCTATCACGCGGGATCTAGTATTAAGCCTATATATTATTAAAGAATATTTGATCAATATGAGCACCAATAGCGATACCATTTTATACTGCAATTACCTTAGGCACAGTACAGTGTTATATTACCTGTAATATTCTTCTTGGATTGTAGTAGCAAGTTGCTGATTATAATACTCAATGTCAGTGAAATTTACTACCAATGTGTTTCTTTCTGGTCGAATAAGCTCTTCAGCTGCAGTCATGTACTGATTTCCTCCATCTTTACCTTTGTATCTGTAACACAAAAATAAATAAATACATACAAAAACAGTAAAGTGCCTTGCTGTGCACAGTGTGCCAGAAATTTAATTTCCTTTGTAACAATTAGTTTGATGTAATTTAAGGGTTAGACTGTGTGTATTAGTTAAGGTTGTTCTAAAGAATTGTGCATAATATGGGCTTATAAAACATTTTATTGTGTGATTTTATGTATAGAAACATTTTAGGCACACAATCAGGGGGCATTTAATGGAGTACGAGCACAATTTGTTTAGTCACACCCTAATTTCACAATTTTTTTTAAAGTTAGTGAATTATCATTAGCTCCAGCAGTATTGTGCCTAATCAAAGAGGAGGAATATATCTGTAGATCTCTGCCCCTTTGGATTCTATAGCCAATATTATCTAGAGATGACAGTTGCCGATTAAACCGGTCTCTTGTTCTTACGGATTTTTACTGACTTCCGCTTCCATAGGGCTACCTTGACTCTCTGTGCACATATTCGTGTGGATTTTGTTCAAGTACAGCTGTACTTTGCAAACTCAGCCCAAACACATGTAGTACAGTGTTTCCATGCATAACATATGGATCACGCATGTGCAAATTGCAAGAAAAAAAACCAAGGTATGTATATATTTAGGTATAAATATGAATCCAGTCCAGAATGAATATTTAAGACAACAAACGTTAGCATTTTGTTCAATGGTAACAGTTATAGTAAATTATATGCTGATTTTCGATTTAAAAAACTTTTCACAATTAATTTGGAGATCTCTCTCTATATCTCTCTCTCCACATACATATACACACACTTTTCATACAGACCTGCCGGAATAAAACTAGGGAGCCATGTAGGTAAATTTTCTGAGTATTGATTAATCCATTCACAAAAGAATACAACTTCAATTAAAATTAGATTGCACTGTATATTTCCATATTAAAATAGGAAATCCAATCCTTGTGTACCACCACTAAGAAGCTTAACCAGAGTATTTATGCAAACAGAAACAGCAATTGTTGTAGATTGGATTTAGAGTTGCGTGTTTAGACAAAACAGGACAGAGTGAAAAGGGGAAGCACAGACGGAGCTATATGCACGGAGGCTGCAGGTTATACAGACGCAGCCTTTGCCACTTTTCTATGTTTTGAATGGGGTTTTTTTGTTTTTAAGTTTAACCATTTTCAGTTTTAAAACACCTCTTTAAAGTGTTCATACATTATTTCCAGTAATGCCTGAGCACAGAAGTGGTATCCCACTGCCGAAAACACCCCTTTAAAGTCTTCATACAATATTTACAATTATTCCTGAGCACAGAAGTGGTATTCTGCTGCTATTCTGGCATCCATTAAACAAAAAACAAACAAAAAATATATATAATTTTAACAGCAGAAATATCTTGTAAACAGTTAATCATATTTTTTTTTGTGTTATTTTTACCATGTGTAGATCAGTGTTTATTTCATATAGGACCATTTCCCCCTTAAAAGTGGCCTGCTCCTATGACTTACACTATCCTTTGACATGGTGGTGGTTCCACAGAAGCGCAAGTAACTTAGACAACTACTGTGCCTATTTAAATGAGTTACAACGCCCCTTTTCTTATTTTAATATAATGAAAACAACCTGTTCCATGAGCGCACAGAACACGGATGCGCAGACAGGTGCAAAGGGAGAAATGTGACTAACTTTCTGTGCTCGCTTCCACTTTTAGACTGTTCTGAACATGTGCAGCACAAAATTCTGCTGTGCTTCAGTATATAAAAAGACTAATGCTCAACTCTGGATAAACACAAGTGTTCCCTAATTAAGGGTGGTGGTCACGAAAGTATTAAGCAAAAGCAATGCATTTTCCCTGGATGCAAATATAATAAAATTGACTTTCCAGAAACATAAGTTTTTCCCAGGTTTTACTTTCCAATGGTTTTCCTCTTATTTCCAAACTAAACTAAAGATCTTGTCCTTTATGAAGAATTGCAATTAAGGAAAAATTTTGTTTTTATGCTATTAGGTTTTAGTTTGCCAAACACAACTTCCAATTAACCACCGATTTTTTATATTATGTTGAACAGGTGTAGAGGCATTTACTTAACCTATATACATCATCATACTACACAAACTACAATGTCACTGCTAGTGTTCCAAAGCAGGAACGTCTGGTACCACATAAACCGATAAGATTACTATATAAATGTTAAGGTTAACTCAGTAAAGATCAATTAGAAAACAGTCATCGCTAAGGATATTGATTTTACCATAACACACACATCTGTTGTCATTTACCACACAGCAAAAAACTGCACTTTTAAATGAAAAAGGTGTTAATGTGTGTTTTAAATATAAATAAATCAAATTAAATACACAATCACTGTGGTTGAGATTTCAGTATGGGCTGCTGATATAGAAGACACACAGAATTTTGACATTTGGTATTTGTAATTTCACCAAACACCCCCATAGCAGTAAACTGCTATGCATACAAAAGGTAGGGTTAGTGGCAATTCCAGCACAAATATTAGGGGCACACAGACATCTAAAGAACTGGCATTTGGTAGTTGAACCTACCAAATACTCTGATGTAATACCATTATGTACAACATACACACCTGTTCAGTTAATATAACAAAGCAAAAACAGCAAACATAAAGTGATAGCTCATTCAGATTGGAGTTTACTACATCATAGCAGAAACATAAACCAAACTTACTCTTCCAGGAACTCCAAGAACAGTTTCTGACACTTATCAGACAATTCATCTTTCACATGCTGTCCTCCAGTTTCTGCTGCTACAGCTGCTGGATTACCTAACTCCATAATAACAAACACTACTCAAAGAGATGACTATTCCTTACACACAGATTTCTAATCTATCCTCAACCACAGAGCACCTCCCCATTTTAATTAGCAATCATGAACACTGATACACTGATTGCAGATAGAAACATTGGGATTGATGCTGCACTTACACTTTAAATAAGGGCAAAACCATATTGCAATGAGAGGGGTGCAAACTAACTTTAATTATGTTGCACACAGAGAAATTACTATACATTTGCACATAGAACTCACTTACTGTAAAGTTTTATGAGTAATCTGTAAATTAAAATGGAGCTTGAAAACATTACCTCTAAACTCAATTCTGTTAACACACTTAAAATGTTCCCTTCCTCACAGTTCAACATGGTTAAGCTGAGCAGTACACTTGCACCTGTTTTCCCCTTACTCAAACTGTGGATGAGCCCAGTGTTTGTTATCAGCAGAATTCAGCAATATCAATTCTGATATTTTGGCTAACAGAAAAATACAGATAAAAGTAAGTTTTTTTTGTTTTATATTATAAACACAGGACCTGTATGCAAAGCACAAACGTTGCACACCTGATCCAGAGTTACGTGTTTCTGTCAAAAAGAGTGACCCTGAATAAGTTGTATGTGGTCATTTTTAACTGTGCAGTCGGAAGCACTTCACTGCTTCTGCTATTTTGAAAATTATCTATTTAACTTCTGCGGATATGTGCAATTCTTTTTTTTTTTTTGTTTTTTTGTTTATGTAATCTTTGTTGCTTTCACAATTGCCTAACTTTAACATTGATATAATTGAATTTTTTTTTATTTTGAGTATATTTAATGTTTACCATAGTATTGTGTTTTTCTTGAAATATTAGTTTTTTATAAGTGTGTTAAGCTGTAAATTTTATTTATACATTTTTAAACATTAAGAAAACCATATGACAAAAATAATTTAAAATAACAATAAAAAACAATAAAAATTTAAATTAACTTTTACAGTAAATCAAGAACACTTAATAATCTGTCCATTTGGCCCCTTTTGTTTTCCAAATACTTGTGGCCATCCAGGCTCTTTGTTAGGCACTCCTTTCTTCCTGATTTATCTCAGGAAACACTTGTCCTATAAAGAAAAAAAATATAAACTACAGTGTAATAAATAATGTGTTAAAAATAGACATATTTTAAACATATACATGATTACTATGGGCCAGATTTAATACGCTGCAGGAGTGGAAAAGTGGAGATGTTGCCCATAGCAACCAATCAGATTTTAGCTGACATTCTCCAGTATGTAATAGAAATGTGAGAGGTATGATGTGATTGGTTGCTATGGGCAACATCTCCACTTTTCCAAACCCACAGTTTATTAAATATGGTACCATGACTTGCCTTACTGGTGTTCGGCAGTGTGGCCTCCTCCCCCAACTCCAAAACCTCAGAAATTTCTTCTGCCACCATGACCTTCACTATCTGCTGCTCCACCTCCAACACCTCTGCTTCAGTCAGCTCTGCCTGAAAATCCTCCTCCACAATCTGCTCCATCTTGTTCCTCCTTCCCCTGATGCATCTCATGAAACCTTGCACCTGTGTTTTCAAAAATGAGAAAAGATTTTTAACATGGTACTATACTTAAATGTAAGCAACCATGCATCAAATAGCGCACATTCCATAACATTGCAGCTAAATCAGGTTTGCCAACTTTTAAAAGCTTCCCTCCGGGAGATCCCAGAGGGAAGCCATAGATGCATGCAGGGGTAGAGCTTAATGGTGCAATTTATGCAAATTGTGTCATTAAGCCCCGCCCCTTGACTATCAATTACCCCTTTCAGGGTTTCATAGGGATGGGGTCTCTCACTGTCCCTAGCAACCCTAGTAAACTAGTCTCTTGCAGGAGATTTGCCTGCTCTCCCTGGATACCGGGAGAACTGCCCGAATTTTCGGGAGCCTCCTGGACATTCCAAGAGAGTCGGCAACTATGAGTTAAATTACATGTTCTTATCTGTCAATAAATACTCTGCAGTACTGAAGCTGGGTAGGTTTGTTTTGCAGACAATTACAGTATATTTATATTATTAATCTGGTTACAAATATATAGTTATGTATATGTATGTTGTTAAATTACTCACTCTCTCTGCCAGAGGTATAACTAGGGTGAGTATTACAAGGCAAGTGCCCTGCGTGCTGTTGGACACCCAGGTCTATAATTACATTTTTATTATTTTTTAAAACAGTATACCATAGGGTGGGAGAGCTTTTTTTCATTTGCCCTGGGCTCCATCAACCCTTGTTACGCCACTGCTCTCTACGCCTTCTTATTCTCTACGCAGTTTGACCGGTCGGTTAGGCTATCTCCTTTTCAAGTCTGACCAGCGATGTTGTTTTTGGGTGATTGTGTGGCGTGACCCATATTTGGAGCAATATGTGCAATTGATGCGCTTGTACGCATGCTGCTTTACAGCATTAGACCAGTATGGTGCTACTGTGTCCAGCTCTGTATCCATAACCTTTACTTTGGTACTCTGCTCCGGCACACTGAAGGTCTCTGTACGTGTCATTTTTATTGAAAGATGGTGAATTTTCATAAGCGTATGAGTCTTTTGTGCTTGGTTGATTGTTAAACTGGAATACGCTAGCTTGTGAATGTCTATTTCCAGTTTACCTTACTTCCTGCTGCGTGTAGAAATTGGCGTGTTCATGTCTCTAAATATTAAAAGGGCCACTTCAAAGTTTTTTAGTATTGTTTGTATTATGGCTACAGCTCAAGGACAGGCAGACCAATTTTCTGCCTGAAGAACTAGATATACTACTGAGACAGATTGTGGCAAGCTTATACCGCCAAGAAGGCCACCTATGGCCCCAGGCACGGCCACAATGTGGTCTGAGATTCATATAACATTTTATGTCATTAAAAAATGGTAAAATATGTTTGGGTGTAATGTTTTTATAAATATTTATGTATTTTAAAAGAAATTTGAATATATGTTCCCCTGGCAAACGATTTGCTGATTCAAGAAATATGAATGTTATGGTTACTGTGCGCTGAATATAATTCACTTTTAAAATAATGTTAAAAATACTTTGAAATATAATTTTTTAAAATTAATTAATGTGTAATGAATCTGAAAATGGCAGATTTGTAAGGTTTTATTATTAAAATATTTTGACTTCACAACACATTTCTAATTTAAAAAACATAAATTCCTTTTTGAACACACATGGCAAGATTTCAAAGTGAGATTGAAACTCTGGGACTAGAAGCGGTGACAACAGAAGAGGCGCTAGGAGTAGGGGACATAGATTCTGTCCGTGGGCCCCCTCCACGTCTACTCCAAAGTGAATTCGCTCGTAAGTGTCCTAAGGTGAAAAGAGGAAAAACTATGTTTTAATGTTGTACAATATGATATATTCAGAATATTATTATTATTTAATATTATTTATTATTCAATATTATTATTTCCAGAATAATATACTGTAAAACTCAATTATGTTTTTGGGTACACTTGCAGACGTAGCATTTTGTGTACATAAATTATGGATGGATACTATTGTTCAACAATATGTTCCTGGTCATTACTAAAGGCATACAATTATGTCAGCTGCACGGGTACTACTGTAAACCTGTCTAGATGAAAATTATCTTTGAATTACACTGGTAAAATCTAGAAACTGAGATGTGGTTTTTTTTTTGTTTTTGGCGTATGTATTACAGACAGTCCAACGCAAGAACCAGGCATCCAGGAGCAGGCCCTAGAGCTCCATTCATTATCAAGCTCTGAACCAGAGGTCAATGATGCAGAGGGCCAACCTACACCAGATGAAATTGATATAATAATTCCTTTGTTTCAGGACAACAGACATTTCATGTCCCAAATGGTTACGCTCTTGGGCACAGTTGCTGCCTTCATGGAAAAATTAGTTATGTATTTCATACCTGTGACACCTCAAACTCCAGAAACAGACCAGTCCCTATCCCTACCCCAAGCCTTTGCCACACCCCAAGCCCAAGCCCATTCCACACCCCTATCCCAAGCCTCTTCCACACCACTACTCATAGCATTTGTCACACCACAATTTGAACCCCAATCTTCAACAACAGCACAGTAACAATTCTCACCCCATTCTTCCATACATTCACAAACCCAGTCCTTGCCAACTTCTTCGCCCCAACCTCAGTACCAAACCCAACTACACATCCAATATTGTCCCTATACCATTCACTCTCATTTCCATCCTAATACCCACACATCTCAGTTCAATCCCTATACCCAACCACCTCAGTTCAATCCCTATTCCCAAAACCAAATCCAGCACAGCGACCCTTCTTTGTTCCAATAATAATCAATAAAATTTCTCATAGCTACTTTGGTTGTTTTTGTGTTTTAATTGGTTTATTTGGTTAACAGAAATATTGTCACACCATCACATAATTGTTGATCTGACCAGAAAAATGTGTGTTACTGTTATGTTTTTAGAAGTACTTGCATGAGAATTGTTGTGAGACACTATTTTGACATAAACCAGATTCTTCCATATCAGACAAAGGATCTTTCCACCTAGCTCCACTTTCCCTTCAAGATGCCAATAGCTCTTTCAACAACTGACCTGTTGGATGTATGTGCAGAATTGTATGCAAGCTGTGCTTCAGTTTGTGGTTGTGCAATGGGAGGCAGAAGAGGTTATATACAATCTCCAATTAAATGTGTCTAAGCAACAAGAGTAAAAATATTAAAACTATGAAGCTTATCCAGACTTAACAGTTGTGGCCATTTTACGGCATGCTGCTTGCATAAAATAACTGCATACTGCTAATACACACACACTCACAAGACATTTCCAGAGCTGGAAACTCATTATCCAGACTTTAGTGCTGGAAGTGTTTCCATTGAGAGGCGAGACAAAGTGGATTATGTAGTGCAAGTTGGTATGGGGGAGTGTTTCCGATGGAACTTAAGGTTTGGTAAATATCCAGAGTTAAATGATACCACACAAGACAATACCTAATCAACTATAGCATTTAATAAAAAATTAAGCAAAATATATTAATAATACTTAGCTTTAGCTGGTAGTTATTGCTTGGTAATGATCAACAGGTTTCCAGGGGCCCCTCTCTCTATTGTTGTTGAGCTGGAAAAGGTCAGCGGGTACGTCTGTGCTCACTCTGGTCAGTTACGTACAGAGCCTGGGTAACTTTTGCATTCAGTCAGGTCAGTTACGTTCAAAGCCTGGGTCATCCCTGCACTTAGTCAGATCAGTTACATTTATAGCCCAGGCAGGGCCGGGGCTAGGGTGTTCAGCGCCTCCCTGCAAACTTTAAATTTGCGCCTACCTGTTTAACGATTTGTCATTATAGTTTCTAGAGTATAGTATATATGTAAGCATCATAAAACAATACATTACAGACACAATAAAAGAAAGCAAATCATAGCCGTTACTATACAATACAGGCAGTTTTCTAGTCTCCACTATACAAATCCCATTTCATCCTAAAAACTGCAATACAATACAGACTATATATCTTATAGA
>WWET01005515.1:29726-41073 GCA_011038615.1 Limnodynastes dumerilii | reverse complement strand
CTTTATCATTTCTCTATCCCCTCATCATTTACTGTATCATCTTCCCCTCCCCATTCATCACCTCCTCCCCCTCCTCCCCTTTATCATTTCTCTATCCCCTCATCATCACCTCCTCCCCATTTATCATCTCCTCATTCTCCTCATCACCTACCCTTCCTCTTTATCATTTCTCTATCCCATTAACATGTCCCCCTCCCCATTCATTACCTCCCCTTCCCTCTCCCCTTTATCATTTCTGTATCCCCTCATCATTCCCTCATCATCTTCCCCTCTTAATTTGCATTATCATTTTTCTATCCCCTTCATCCCCCCCCTCCCCATTCATTTCACCACTTTCATCACCTCTGCCCTTTATCATTTTTCTATCCCCTTCATCACCCCTTCCCCATTCATTTCACCACTTTCATCACCTCTGCCCTTTATAATTTTTTTTTATACACCAGCATTTTCACTCCTCTTCATCATCCCCCCCTTTCTCTTAATTTCATTATCCCCTTCATCGTTTCTTTACATGTTCAACTTGCTCACCCCCCTCTTCATCTAAGCAAAGCTATTTCTTGTATTTTTCTTTTTATTAGTGTGAAAAAACTGTGGCTAAACACTTACCTGCACTGTTGTTCTTCTCCCCGCCGCAGCTCTTCTATCCATGCCTGTGACGTGATGACGTCACACGCATGGCTCTCGGTAATCAGGCGGCAGGAGTCCAATCAGTGCGCCTGAAGCCGGCAGACTGTCAGAGATTGAACAGCTGCTGGACTTCTGCGGCGCTGCGCCATGCTGGAGAGGCGCTGGGCATTCCCCCGCTCCATGCTATATAGATTGGTAGTGTTCATACAGAAGACTGTATGAACACTACCAATCTGTATAGCGTGGAGCGGGGGGAATGCCCAGCGCCTCTCCAGCATGGCGCCGGGATGCACCGCATCCCCTTGCGGAGCGGGTCGCGCCGGCCCTGAGCCCAGGTCATGCCTGCATCAAGTCAGATCAGTCTCATGTGAAGCCAGCAAGCTGAATTTGTGCCAAGTCTTTTATACCCCGACAACAACAAAGCCAGAACTCCCTACCTTATTAAGGTATAATCAAGTTTTAAACAAGTTAATTGGTACTACTTACCTAACAACATTTTACATTCCACATATGTGCAGTATAAGCTAGCATTGCATAATGTTAGTGTCATATACCCTCTGCTCCCACCAAGCTGCCTTACCGGCATGTCTTGGCTTCAAACGTCTGGTTCTACACAGTATTAATAACATGTTTGCATTAAAGCACATTAAAAATGGAGAACAGCACCATTTTAGGCTGCCTGGACACAGGGAGGTAATTCAATTGTACGTTAAGGGTTTGGCTAAATCCTTAAGCACAATGGGGTAGATCCAGAACAACGTCTGCGTGTGTACTTACGTACGTCAACGTATGTAAATACGCATGTACGTAAACAATAAAATTACGCACTGTCGAAACAACGTAAATTACGTTGACACACCCATAACGTATTATTAAATACGTCTGCACACGTGCGTATTGTTAACGAATATACGCAGCATGTAAACGGTAGTAATTGTGGATCGTGTTGACGTTTGCTAAGTATGTAATACTGTAGTAATTGTGAATCATGCGGACGTTTAGTAAATACGTATGTCTGATTCACAAGTATGTTTTTTCATGGTATGCATATGTATGTTTTTAAATTACTGTTGTATGCGTAAAAAATACATACATACCATAATTACATGTGTATATTTTTACTAAATATATTTTGTTAGGGCTCCATGCTTACCTGCTCCGACACGTAGTGACAGGGATCCCAGCCAAAGCGTCTCTCCTTTCCTTACGGGTCCGGACTTGTGCAGCGTGCGTCTGTGCTCCCTCTGGCGGCCGTTTGTTGCTAGGGATGCATTTTCAGTATCTCCGTCGGGCTGGCGTCTGGTTGTATCACGGCAACCAGGATGCCAGCCTATCCTGTGTAGTGGAGCGCTCGCGGCTTGCTCCCCATTGGCTCCTTTAGCTATTTAACATCTCCTCTCCCTGCATTCTGTGCTGGTTATTGAATTTTAATCTACAATAGTTCACGGGTGTTTCATATTTTCCCTTCTTTGAGCTGAGGTTCAATGGAGCGCGACCACACCTTTAGGGGGTGCTCAAGCCCATCCCCACCATCAGGGGCTCTGGTGAAAACCACCTGAAGGTAAAACTCCGCACCCCGGTAGCCGGCTACCCACTCTTTCTATTCTCTCAGTGTTCACCCCGGTACTAGCCAGGTAAACCCGGGGTATCACCCTTACTCTCCTTTCGGACTACTCAGGTAAATCTGGAGTGTTCTAACATATTTAAAGATATAAATGTACTGTTACAAATTTTATGTTTTATGTGTTATTTTTACAACAAACATATTTTGTTAACTCTATTAGAAGTAATAAAAACTATTCAATTATTACATATTATGACATATTGGACATTAACAAAACCTATGTATTTTTATCCTTTATGTCAATCATAATAAAAATGTATTTTTACAATGCATGATTATATACATTTTTTTGTATTTTTTAATATATAAAACATGTCTGATTGTTGTGAATTATATATTTTCTATAATGTAAGTTGTATGTAATGTATGTATATGAAAATGTTTGTGTGGTCCATCAAAAACACAACACATTTTTGAAATACAAAAAGTATTTATTCAAACAGAACAAAAGAAAAAATTGTATAAAAAAGTATAAAAAGTATAAAAAGTCTAGTTTGTTAAAAAGCATAGTAATTCATCGATTAACACATTAAAATAATTTGACACTTAATGATTTCACAAACACTATAAGAACCATTGCATAGTCAGCAGCACATAAGTAAAAACTAATGATAGTATAGTGAAAGTAAATACTTACTGCGCGCATGATGCTGGATCTGCATGCGGACCTCCGCCAGCAGATCTGGTTGGCGCGGCCTTAGATCGGACCACCGGCGCATTAGTTGGTCCACACGAAGACGGCGTCTGGTCGCTGTATGCGATTATATGCAGCCCTAACGGCAGCATTACAGCGGGGCTGGCGGAGGTCAAACTGGTCCGTAATGCGGACCAGGATCCTCAACTCTGTACGCGAGAAGGGCTCCACACAATTGTGTACACGCGGTCTTTAAAACCGCGTGTACGCAATCTACGTTGCATGCGCAGTAGCACTTTTCGCAGAACTCCGGCCTCAATTGCATTGCGGCCGGAGCTCTGGATCCGGCCCATAATTACATGGGTCATCATAGTCACATTGCATGTTCCCTGTTATCTCATTTCCTTCTATCATAGATATTGATGAAAGACTGGATGACACACAATCCATACATGAAGAAGATGTTGAGGCCACATGACAACCAACACCACAACCTGCACAACCACCACCACCAGCTCTGGCATCACCATCACCATCTACCCCGTCACCTCCACAACATGATGATGAAATACTTGGCCCATCAACATCCGGCCGTGCAATTCAAAATCGCACTACTCAAATCATCAATAAACTAGACCCCCTACATGAGCAAATTTCAATAAATAACAGGGCATTCTAAACACTCAATGAAACATTAATCGAAATGAAAGATTTGATGAAAGCTTTCTTTGATTACACAGTAAAAAAAAGATACAATGCAAACAATACCTGAGGCTATCCCATCAACATCATCCACGATTATCACAGATGTAACGCCAGCACCAGTCAGAGCATCAAAAAGATCTGCAGCAATGTCTAGCAACACGGAAATAGGCTGTTTGGCCCCCAAAACAAAATCTAAAACAGCACCAGCACCAAAAGAAAATAAAGGTGGAAAAAAAACTGCAAAAAAAATAATATATTGTTACAAATTCAATATTTCAATGATAACAAAGGGCCTGATCCAGAACAACGCTTCGGAGCGAATTTATGCATGGCAGAGACTTAAAATCGTGTTTTGTGCGCATGCGCACCATAGAAAATACGTAGTGTAATTGTGAACATATGGGCCATTTATGTGTCACGTAAATACTTACGTGTGGGCGTGCCAATTTTACTTTAGTCCAAATTACGTGTGAAATACGTGAAGTAGGCGGGGGGTTGTATTTAAAGTGTACAGATATGGGCGTGCTTAGCTGCGTAAATTCGTCTAGCCCATACGTACGTTTGCGTTTAACATTTAATTAATGCTTTGATTAAAAAGAAGATAGAAATTATTATCAAGTTTCACATTAGAGGTGAATGACATGGTGTGTTTTTTTTTTTTTTTATGTTTTTTTTAAAATTAGTATATTATAAACATACCAATACTTACTTAAAAATATGTCTCTATCACATGATTGCGAAATGTACTGCTGCTTTGAGATGAGCCATGATGGTATTCCTCCATAACATTTACCTCCTCCACGTCAGCCTCAATCTCAAATGTTAAGCCGTGTTGTATTGCGATGTTATGCAATATACAGCACAGAACAACAATATCACATACCTTTACAGGCGCATACATGAGGGCTCCACCAGACCGGTGGAGGCACCTGAACCGAGATTTTAAGAGTCCAAAAGTGCGCTCTATTACCTGTCTGGTGGCCGTATGTGTTGCATTGTATGCAATCTTTTGATCTGTACTGGCGCTCAACACTGGCGTTAACAGAAAGGGCCTCTGATGATAGGCGCTGTCACCTATGGAATAAATAATGTATTTAGTAATCACATGTTATAAGGAATGGTTAATGTTGAAATTTGATGTTAAGTACATTTCTTCCTCCTCTCCATGGCAGCACATACATTGTATAATTCCCCTCTGTCATCTGGTACCAGGGCAGGAAGTATGAAGACCCGGTAGTGATATAAAGGTATCTCCTCTTCCGTCCACTGGTGTCTTTTTTATTTCCTGCGTCCTAGTACCAGAGGTAGGAGATAGTTAACAACTCACTGTAGCTCCAGTCTGTCCTCTGGAGGATAGCGGGAGTAGAGGTATCTGCCGGCCTCTCTTCCAGAAGACTCCAATTACCGCAGCTGTTTCAGTGCGCGGCCGGAAACCTTCTGCCGCGCGCCTTTGGCCCACGCGGCAGTAATTGCAATAGGTCACTTCCGCCGGAAACTGACCTGGGCGCAAGGCTGGCGGGAAACAGGAAGCTCGTGGGCGCCGCCATCTTGCCGGAGCCCAACATTAGCGTGCTGGACGCTATTTAAAGACATCCATTCTGTTGCGGCCCTGTCGGTGACAACCTTCAGAGCATCAGGATGTCTGTAGAGAAACGGCAACCGACCAGGAGGTCAGGGTAAGACTGACTACTTTTTTTTCTATATACTTGTGTTTTTAGTTAGTTAGCTATTTTTTTCAATGTTTTATTAGTTAGTAAGATTCTATGGGTTAGGTAGATAGATAGAGGAGCTAGGTAGCTAGGGTTACTAATGTATTAATATATAGTTAAAGTTGATAGCTAGTGAGCATTTTTTCTCTTATCTTTAGGTCTGAGTCCAGCAAAAACAGGAAAGACCCTGTGCCTTCTAAAACTAAATCCAAAACTCCTGCTATATTCAAATGTATTTCATGTGATGTAGATCTGCCTGAGTCCTATAATGGCGATACCTGTACTGAGTGTCTAACTAGGAGGCAGTTACAGCCTCCTTATCAGATGACAGAATTTTTTTATACGTTAAGAACATTCTTGCTGACACATTTGTCACAAAAGATGATTTACAAAAGAAATCTAGTAAAGGCCCCAGATCTGTGAGGTCAGAACAGTCTGAGGAAAATATGGAGGAAGGGCTTTGTTTAACACCTGATTCTCCTTTATCGGATGAAGATTCTTTACCGCCCCAGGAGGCATGTTCTTTGAACCCAGACCTAGTTGAAAATTTGTTAAAATTAATATATAAAACACTTAATGTACAAGACGCTAGAGAGGATACATTTTTACAAGATCTTATATTTCAAGAAACTAAAAAGAAATCTAGGGTCTTCCCGGTATCCCCTATTGTTAAAGACTTAATTGCAGATGAGTGGAAAGTGCCTAATAAAAAAATTTGTGCCGCTATCAAAATTTCTAAAACCTACCCATTTGCTATAGAGGATTCCCGTACATGGGATGAACTGCCCAGAGTTGATGCGGCAATATCCCGTATCTCTAAAAATACAACTCTCCCCTTAGAAGACGCAAACACGTTTAAGGACAATATGGAGATAAAGCTTGAAGTCTGTTTGAAAAAAACACACTCCTTAGGCGGTGCAGCCCTCAGACCAGCAGTGGCTTCTGCTGTTACATCTAGGGTCGTGCGGACATGGTGTACATCATTAGAGCAAAATATTGCAGATGGGGTAAAGAGAGTAGAATTGGCCAAAATTCTGCAGGATATTCAGTTAGCCACTGAATTCCTATGTGAAGCGTCTTTAGATATTATTAAATTGGCTTCCAGATGTATTGTGTCTAATTCTGTAGCAAGACGAGCCCTATGGCTCAAGCCGTGAATAGCTGACATTCAGTCCAAAAATCGCCTTGTAAATCATTCCTTTTATGGGTGAATACCTGTTTGGCCAAAAATTAGATGAAATAATACAGAAAACTTCAGTAGGGAAATCAAATTGGTTACCTCAGGACAAATTAAAAAGGCCTTTTACTAACAGACCGGTTAGATCTTTTCAGAGTGACTACAAGGAAGCAAGATCATATAGACCAGACAGGTCTTATCTTAGAAAGTTTCAACCAGGACCATCACGTACCAGTTTTCGGTCCCAGAGGGGCGATTTTTTTTTTTCGTCCCTATCCCCAATGACGCCAACATCCTGGACCCTCCCATAGAGGCCGCAGTGGGGGGACGTCTCATGAAGTTCGGCCATCTTTGGACCTCCACTATAACCGACAGGTGGGTACTCTCTGTAATCCATCAGGGATACAAGTTAGAGTTCCTACACTCACAAAAAAATCAGTTGGTTTATCCTATCTCCCTCTCCCAGGTTCAGGGATCAGAGACAGGCCTTAAAAGACAATTTAAAACAACTGCTACAGCAGGAGGTAATAAAAGTCGTTCCACCCAGTCAAAGGTTCAAAGGGTGCTATTCAAAAAGCTCTATTGTAGAAAAACACTCAGGAGGGTTCCGCACCATATTAGACCTAAGGCCATTAAATCAACACTTAAAAGTGCAGATATTCAAAATGGAGTCTATCAATACTATCCTGATGTCCTTACCTCAGGGGGTTTTTATGGCATCGATAGATTTAAAAGACGCTTATCTCCATATCCCCATTCTTCTAAGTCACCAGAAATTCCTAAGGTTTGCTATCTTCGGGGAACATTTCCAATACAGGGCATTACCTTTCGGCCTTTCAACCTCTCCCTGCACGTTCACGAAAGTGCTGGCCCCCTTAGTGGCAGCTCTCAGACAACAGGGTATATTCATCTGGCCATATCTGGACGACCTTCTCGTAGCAGCGACATCTAGGGAACTGTGTCATCAAAATACTTGGAAGGTAATTGCCTTTCTAGAAAATCATGGGTGGCTAATAAACTACGAAAAAAGTCATCTCATTCCAGTCCAGACTATCACTTACCAAGGGGTTGTAATAGATTCCCATCAAGACAGAGTATTTTTACCTCTCTCAAGAGCGCAAAAAATTCAGGAGGAAGTGTACATACTAAGACAGCTTTCTTGGACTACAGCAGGGGACTGTATGAAGGTGCTAGGGTTCATCGCAGCAGCTCTAGATTTCATGTAAGGCAGTTTCAACTTTGCTTCCTAAATCAGTGGGACAAGAATCCTTTCAATCAAAAGCAGATAATATTCCTAACTCCAAAAGCCAGACAGGATCTTTTTTGGTGGTCCAATCTGCAAAATCTTTTGCAGGGGAGGCCATTAAGAACAGAATGTCCGACTGTCTTGACCACAGACGCCAGCAAAACAGGTTGGGGAGCTACATGTGCAGGTCACTGGGCACAGGGAGAATGGGGACTAGAACAACAGCACGCCCATTCAAATATTTTAGAGATGGCAGCAGTTCTTTGACCTATCAAAATTTCCAAGATATACTAATAGGGCACCATTTAGTAGTTCATTCGGACAACAAATCGGTGGTATCCTATATCAATCGGTAGGGCGGCACCAGGAGCAAAAAGCTCATGGCATTCACCGCACTTCTTCTGATGTGGGCAGAACATCACGTGCTTTCCATATCTGCTATGTACATAGCAGGAGATTTAAATCTACAGGCAGATTACTTGAGCAGGACAGATATAGATCCTGGAGAATGGGAACTAGATACAACTATGTTCCGACGACTAGTAAAGAGATGGGGGCAACCACAAGTGGATCTGCTAGCCACAAGAAAAAATACAAAAACAGATCAGTACATTTTGAGGTACAAGGACAGTCAAGTGATAGGTGTAGACGCCCTAACATTCCCATGGAACTGCAGTCTTGCATACGCTTTCCCTCCGATTCCTCTAATATCCAGACTCCTGAGAAGGATAGCAGTGGAGAAGGCAGTAGTCATCACCATACTACCTTTCTGGCCCAGGAGACCTTGGTTTTCCATGGCCCTTCATCTGGCAGCAAACCACCCTTGGAGATTGCCAATTTGTCCCGGCCTATTGAAACAAGGTCATGTATGTTACCCTTGCCTACAGGAGCTGAAATTGACAGCGTGGCTGTTGAGAGCGAAGGATTGAAGTCACAGGGATTTTTAAAAAATGGTAATAAATACCTTATTAAACTGTCGTAAAAAAAACACTGTTGGTGTTTATCAAAGAATTTGGAATTTTTTTTTATCTTGGTCAGTCTAATCAGGTGAGGTGTACTAATCCTACTACAAGTCACGTGTTAGAATTTCTACAAAATGGGTTAGACAAAGGATTAGCTGTTAATACGTTGAAAGTACACATTTCAGCCTTAAGTGCTATTCTAGATACAGATTTTGCCAATAACCGATATATAAAATGCTTTATTCAAGCAGCAATTAGAATGAGACTGGGATTTAAAAGGCCAGTTCCCCAGTGGGATCTTAACTTGGTGCTTAATGTCCTTGCAGAGGATCCCTTTGAGCCTATCCATTCCATACCCTTAAAATATCTCACTTGGAAAGTAGCTTTTTTAGTTGCCATAACTTTAGCTAGAAGAATTTCGGAGCTCCAAGCTCTTTGGTGTGAAGAGCCTTATATATCCTTTCATGAACAAAAGGTTGTATTAAGAATGAACCCAAATTTTCTGCTTAAGGTAGGTTCCAGTTTCCATGTCAACCAGGAAATAGTTTTACCAGCACTATGTCCCAATCCATCTAATTCTAAGGAACAACGCCTTCATGCATTAGATTTAGTGCGAGCCTTAAAAACATATATTGAAAGAACCAGACGTTCTAAACAGCTATTTGTTCTATTGGAGGGGAATAAGAAGGGTCAGGCAGCCTCTAAAGCATCACTAGCCAGATGGATTAAATCCTGTATAACAGAGGCTTATAAAATTAGGAATATTGAGGTCCCGTTAGGTATTAAGACTCATTCTACTAGGGCCACAGCAGCTTCATGGGAAGAGAAACATTCAGCCTCGTTGGAAGACTTACGCAAAGCAGCAGGATGGTCATCATCACACACTTTCACCAAGCATTACAGATTGGATCTGCATGCAGCTTCTGACACTTCTTTTGGTGCAAGAGTACTTTCAGCAGTGTTATAAGGTATTTTGTATTCCTCCCGTATGAAGAATTGCTAAGGTATAACCCAATATATGTGCTGCCATGGGGAGGAGAAAGAAACGGAGCATTATACCTGATAATGCAGTTTCTCTGACTCCTCCATGGCAGCATATACTTACCCAACCCAATTTATTATGTACCTTTTTCTAACTATACTTATAGCTTTGGGAAACAAGAAGACACCGGTGGACGGAAGAGGAGGTACCTTTATACCACTACAGGGTCTTCATACTTCCTGCCCTGGTACCAGATGATAGAGGGGAATTACCCAATGTATGTGCTGCCATGGAGGAGTCAGAGAAACTGCATTATCAGGTATAATGCTCTGTTTAATTACCTAAAAGCCACGCATCATTACCACTTTCAGAATGTCTTTTATTTAATTTACGCCATATTGTTGATAGCCGCATAACATGGGCGTCATGATAACACCCAGGAAATTTGGCTACAACATTACGAATGAGGAGGTTGGCGTCACACACCACCTGGATATTCACAGAGTGGAAACCCTTGTGATTTAAGAAAATCATAGGGTTTCCACCCCTTCGCACCAGAGCGATGTGCGTACCATCCACGGCTCCTATAACGTGCGGGAAACCAATCCCCCGAAATTGCTGCTTAATAGGCACAAGAGCTTCCTCACTCAATGGCATATTTATAAATTGTGTGACACGCAACAGAAATGCCCTCAAAACTTCCTCAAGCACACGACTAAAGGAAGATTGGGACATTCCTGTTGCGCATCCCATCACCCTCTGGAATGAACCAGAGGCGCAAAATTGTAACACCGCCAGGAATTTTGTTAACGATGAAATTGATGTACGTGCCATTATATTGGCCTCAAGATCAGATCTTACAATCTCCAAGGTTTCCAATATGACATGTGGAGGAAGGAGATAGTGGCGCCAAACCTCCTCGTCAGACACATTAAACAGACTGATACGTGGTCTAAAAATGCGCTCCCTGGTCCTCAGGCGATGACTTAGACGTGGACGACGGACCATGCTATGGAGCTGGTCCTCTTCCTCAACAGCAGCAGCCGCAACGATGATTCAAGACATCTGAAACATTAGTAGAAAGGCCCATAAGAAGCTAAATAAATATAATTTTTTTTTAATCATACATATAACATGTTGGAGGATTTAATGTATTACATACATTGAAATAAATGGCAGACATCCAGAGAAGATTATGTTGTTCTATAGAGACCATTCTTATGTATTTTAAACATAATCACCTATTAAAAGGCAAAAATTAATTTACATAGAAACATAGAAAGTGACGGCAGATAAGAGCCACATGGCCCATCTAGTCTGCCCATTTGTATTTATTGAAAACTATACTGACCCTAGACCCTATTTACCCTCAATTTGGTTTACAAATTAGAATGCCCTTATATTTATCCCAAGCATGTTTAAATTGTTCTACTGTATTGGCCTCAACCACCTCAGATGGTAGGCTATTCCACTTATCAATCACCCTTTCAGTGAAGTAATTTTTCCACACATTTTTGCTTTGAATCTACCACCCTCCAGTTTATATCCATACCCTCGTGTTCTATTACACCTTTTCTTTTGAAAAATGGTACCCTGCTCTAGCTGGTCACAACCCTTGATGTCATGATCAGCTGCTATCATGTCCCCCCTCTCCCTTCTCTGCTCCAAGCTATACATGTTT
>WWET01005514.1:46228-57047 GCA_011038615.1 Limnodynastes dumerilii | reverse complement strand
ACTTGTAAAATGAACTTAATGGTGCCCCCTTTGGCTTGGTGCTCTGGGTGACAGCCCCTATCGCACACCCCTAGTTACGGCCCTGACTGATGATACCTCTGCCCCTTAAGTTGGCAGCCTAGGTGTCATCCATGACGCCTTACTTTCCTTTATACCTCACATACATGCTCTGTCTCATCCACTGCCTGCCCACCCCTATTCCCACTACACTGGCTTCCAGCACATGAATCTAGATCCTGATAATACAGATCTGTTCTGAAAGTTCTTATTTGCGTCCACATGCGCACAATTAAATCTGTATCCAGTCCTGGAAGTCTAGCAAGGGAAGGGGAGATGTAAGAGGTGCAATTCCACTAATGCGAAGATAGCGCATAACGTACCAGGTAGAACAGGTACGAAGGTGGAATAATGCCAGATAATGTACCAGGTGTAATAGGCACAAGTCAGGTCAAGTAAGGTAACGAAAGGAAGGGTACACAGAAATATAAGAATTACAGCAGATAAGACCCACATGGCCTATCCAGTCTGTCCAGTTTTTATTTAAATCTACACTATATCCTGTTATACCCTCAGTTTAACGTGAGATTTAAAACATCCTTATATATCTTTATATTTATCCCAAGCATGTTTAAACTGTTCTGCTGTGTAATTCTCAACCACCTCAGATGGGAGGCTATTCCACTTACCTATCACCCTTTCAGTGAAGTAATTTTTCCACACATTTCCTACCACCCTCCAGGTTATATTCATGCCCTCGTGTTCTATTACACCTCTTCCTTCGAAAAATGCCACCCTCTTCTAGCCGGTCACGACCCTTGATATGTTTGAAAGCGGCTATCATATATACATGTTTAGTTCCTGTAACCTTTCATAGTATGTTTTGTGACACAGGCCATGGACCATTTTAGTTGCTCTTCTTTGAACAGTCTCTAATGTATTTATGTCTTTCTGGAGATGTGGCCTCCAGAACTGAACACAGTATTCTAGGTGAGGTCATACCAACGATCTATAAAGGGGCATCACTACTTCTCTCTTTCTGCTACTAATTCCTCTCCCTGTGCAACAAAGCATCTGACTTTAACTTATATGAAATTATGATTCCTAAATCCCTTTCCTCCTCAGAATTTTTTTTTTTTTAATCTTATTATTTTATTTTATTTAAGTAACATATACATGACTTTCAAGTTGTAACAAACATATCAATAGTACAGTTAGACAATGAAGTATTAAATAACGCAAACAATAATCAAGTACAGAGACAGGTATTTAACATATAGACCTAGTAGGTGGATACAATATGATAGAAAACAGATCAAGGAAATGTAACTTGTTCATTACAATTGATTTGCTCATTATCAATATTTTAACTAAGAACAAATGGTAAGACAAACAAAATATTGGTGGGGAGGGGAGGGGGGGATTGGGCTGAGGTGGAAAAAAGAGTGTGGAAAAAATTAATGAAAACAGAATTTAATTTTTGACAGTACTTTTTTGTAGCTTTTACCCCCATCTTCATATCTTATGCAAGCAATGGCATTGGCAGGTTAGCACTTGTGGAAACCTGTATGGGATCATATACGTTAATAATATAAGTCATATCTATCTGGAATTACTACAGATATAAATGGTATAAAAATATGAAATACATTTAAAATTTAAACAGAGCCAGTATCCTGCCCTTTCATATACATGCATTTATCAGAGCAGTGGCGACATAGCATCTGCAATCTTGTAACAATGAACCAAGAAACAAGAGGCCAGATTTATAAAGTTTTGGAAAAAGTGGAGATGTTGCCTATAGCAACCAATCACATTTTAGCTGACATTCTCTAGTATGTAAAAAGAAAGTAAGAGCTAGAATCTGACTGGTTGCTATAGGAACATCTCCAGGCAGTCAGAAGGACTGTTTGGATTTCTATAGAGATGGACAGGTGATATAACTATAATACTGATATCTCTTTATAACTCATATTCTCACTCTTTTTCCTATAAGATGCATTCTGGTAATGTGATTGTTCTCACAATTAAACTAATTTCTGTCTGGCTTGTACTTGATAATGTAAAACACGTTCATTATGGAATGCCATGTGGTGACGTCCATTTTGCTATTTTTCTATTGTTTCATTGGGTCTAGCTCAGACAATATTATATCTCCCCACTCCATATCCTACAGGCAACTCCAATCAACAACCACAGTTGCTTGATCAACAACTGTAGGAGGTGGAGTGGGGAATTATAATATTGTTTGAGCCTTGTTAATGTTTTTCATTTTTTTATGATGTTTATTAAATTTTATTGATTATATTCTAAGCGCTTTCTTATTGTTTAATTCAGTTAATGGTTTTGCCAGCACCCCTCTAAGCTCTTTTAGTAACCTAGGATCTATCTAGGCCCCACTGATTTATCCACTTTCAGCATTTGAAAGTTCTTTTAATACCTTTTAAATCCTTTGTGAAATTAGAGGACTGTAATTACTTCCTTTATATTAATAGTTTTTCTATTTAAAAGTGGTCCCTTCCAGAGGCGGAACTAGCGAGTTGTGGGTAGGGTGCAAAAAATATGCTTTGGCCCTGATGTTATGCCAGGTAACCAGGTGGTGAGCTTCTGCAATGGATTTCTAAGGTTGCCCAAAGTGCCTATGTTTTTTCTCCAATACCCCCTATTAAAGTTAAATTTAGCCCTTTGTTCACATACATTAATACCCCTCCTCTAATTTTTCCTACTCTATCCTTCTTCTTCTTATCATTATTATTATTAATGTTAATGTTTATTTATATTCCTAAATAAATGATATCCCAGTATAGCTAGCTTTCCGTTATGATTCATTGCACCATGATTCAGTGATATTCCTACAATATCTCTTGTCATAATTGCAATTACCGGTAGTTTAGGGATTTTATTGTCTAAGCTCCTAGCATTTGCACACATAGCTCTGAGAGGTTGCGTTATGAATCTTTTATTCTTCCTTTTATTATCTTTGCTAGGTATGTTTATATCGCTTTTTATATTCTGTTTTTCCTTAGTTGCTGTAGATATCCTATCCTAAATATCCCATTTTTGCCTGGCCACACAACCATTCTTGTTGTGGGAGCAGCTATTTCTGTTATTTATTTTACTTTCCACCATTTTTGCTTTAAATGGTTCCTAATGAAGCATTCAAACTGCTTGCATATGGGTGCAAGCCATCCTTTTCATACAGGTTTTTGTTTTGCCAGATGCCATGACTATGTTTTATCAAAGCAAATCCTTCCTCCTGACTCCATTTCTTAAGTCACAGACTGAAGTTACTATTGCACATCATTCTACCTTCTTCAAATCTGTGTACTAACAACACTTCAGAAAAAGCCACTTTCTTAAGAGCTTTTCCTTCACAGTCATAACTCCAGCATTGCCCAAGTCATCTGTCCCAAGGAGGATAATGATATCCACCTCCCTTTCCTTGCTCACTGTCTTCATAATATTAAAAATGCGCTTTTTATCCCATGGAGCTGTAGCTCCTGGCAAGCACTTCACCTGATCCCTAATTTCTGAACCTCTTTCCAGTATATAGCACATTGTGTATTTTTGCTATAATCAGACACATTATTGGGTTTAATGCTTAATGCATTTAATGTACTGTCTTGCATCTTATTGGTGTTTTCAAGGCATGAGGAAAGATGCTAAAAGTAAATGAAAAAGGGTGTGTCCCTATGAGAATATAAGTGATTACTTGAACTTTACTTCATACCTCCCAGAAATATGAAAACAAGAATTAGTGCTTTTTTATTGTTCCCCAGCTTCTCTAGTATGTGACATCTACATTTTTTACTACTCAAAGCCCTATGATAAATGTACCCTGTGTGCCATTTCATACAGATTTATTTTGTATTATAGAGAATGTATTTCATTTGTCATTAGCATGGAGGGGCTGATCCAGAGGCACAC
Organism: Limnodynastes dumerilii; assembly: GCA_011038615.1. NCBI lineage: Eukaryota > Metazoa > Chordata > Amphibia > Anura > Limnodynastidae > Limnodynastes > Limnodynastes dumerilii. The sequence goes on along the minus strand of WWET01005514.1, from coordinate 53,123 downwards.
CCAAATGCCGTACATGGGTGCACAAATTCTGAGCAGGTTCTGTGCAATCCAAAGTCACATGCCACAATAACTCTGGATGCCTATGTGAGTAGGGCATGTGGTGTATGGGCACAGAAGCAGGGTAGTACACTGTATTGTATACTGTAAGTGGAGTTTATGAATAGTGTGCACACTTTGTCGCAATGTGAACGCTCTAAAACAATATCAAATAATAATTTACATTCTTTTATTACTTGACAAATAAAATATTTTGCATATATACAATGCTGCAGCAGTGATTACATAACTTTTGTATTGCATTTGAACTATGAAATTCTAACATGGAGATCCAATATAGGTTGTGCAGTGTCAGATCCCTGGGGCCAGATTTACTAAGCTGTGAGTTTGGTTTGGAAAAGTGGAGATGCTGCCTATAGCAACCAATCAGATTCTAGCTCTCACTTATATTTTACATAATAGAGAAAGTCAGCTTCAATCTGATTGGTTGCTATGGGCAGCATCTCTACTTCTCAACCCGCAACTTAGTAAATCTGGCCCCTGAACTTAGACATATATTGAGACCTATGCAAATGTTGTGACGTAAGCAGGTTGTATTTCCCTTGTATTTGGCACTGGATTGGGTGCATTTGTTTGGACACGCCCCTACTGTACATTGACTATGTGTCTGTACCCCTTCCCTCCCATGACAATCTACTTCCTTAAAAAGCCGTTCTACTGTAGTTGTATTTAGATCTGAAATAGTCACAATTGTGTGAGCATAGTTTCTAAGTATACGCCCTGCAAAATCTGAACATTACAGTGCTACAAAGGAGGTCATTTGTAACAATAGACTTGATTCAGACATTAAATTTTACCCTGATTATAGATGGGATATTGCATGGGCACTGTGTATGTGTACCGCCGACGCTGCGTGACGCTGACATCAGCGTCATGCAGAAGAAGAGGCGCCGCAGAGGACGGAGGGTGAGGAAGAAGACTAAACAGGTAAGTGACTTATAAAAGCTTTTTGAGGGTTAAAGTATGAGGGGGTAATGTGAGGTTATAGTATGTGTGTGTGTGGGGAGGTAATGTTTAATTATAGTATGTGAGAGGGGGAGTAATGTAATTATAGTATATGAGGGAGGAGAGGTAATGTGTAATTATAGTATATGTGTGGGAGGGGGGTCATGCGTAATTATAGTAAGCGATGGGGGGTAATGTGTAATTATAGTATGCGATGGGGGGGTAATGTGTAATTATAGTATGTGAGGGGGGGTAATATGTAATTATAGGGTACTTGTTCATCTTTGCGGCCCCCTGCTAGATGCAAAGTTGAGGAAGGACCCGTATCCCTGCTACGCCGCTGCCGCACGAGCACTGATTCATGTGTTCTGCGTCGGGGAGGGGGTATTGTGTAATTATAGTATATGAGGGGGAGGTGGGGGTCATGTGTAATTGTAGTATATGAGGGGGAGGTGGGGGTCATGTGTAATTGTAGTATGCGATTGGGGGTAATGTGTAATTATAGTATGTGAGGGGGGGTAATATGTAATTATTGTATGTGAGGGGAGGGGTGTAATGTGTAGTTATAGTATGCAAGGGGGGGGTAATGTAAGGTTATAGCATGGGAGGTGGGGGTAATGTGAGGTTATAGCATGTGGGGTGGGGGTAATGTGAGGCTATAGCATGAGGGGGTGGGGGCAATGTGTGGTTATAGCATGTGGGGGTTAAGTGTAATAGTAACATTATGTGGGCACAGTGGGGGTGTAATGTGTGGGTAGAGTATATGTACAGTATCTGTAGGACTGTATATATGTAGAAGCAAAGTAAGAAAAAAAAAGAGGGGGGGGTCTGTGTCTGTGAATTTCTTGTTGAAAAGATGGTAACCCTAGAATTCACCTCTCCCTAAAAGTGCTTTCCGTATGCGCTGGATGACATCAGCAATGCACTGTTCACGATGTGCCTGCCAGAAGACACCAGCCAATGCAGAGCTAGGAGAGTCGGCAAGTGAGAAGTCAGAACAGGAAAGCGGGACACAAAGGTAAGTAAAAAGGATAGAGGCTGGAGAAACATGGTGGAGAATACTGAGGGGAGCTGCAGGCACATGATGGGGAATACTGAGGGGGGTTGGAGACTATGATGAGAGATACTGAGGGAGGGTTGGAGGCACATGATGGGAGATACTGAGGGGGGGCTGGATACTTTGCAGGACACCCATACACAAACCCTGGCAACGCAGGGACCGCCCCCCAGCTATATAGGGACCGCCCCCAGTGACGCAGGGACTGCCCCACAGCGACGCAGGGACCACCCCCTGGCGACGCAGGGACCACCCCTATGCTTTTTACTTTTCTCACTGAAATGATTTTTCAAAAGTAGACAGCCATGGGATATTGTCAGTTGTAGCTACATTGTGCTTGGCTGCGCTGTGTATGTACAAAACCCTCTGTACTTGCCTAGGCAGCCAGAGAGCATTTGCATGTACCTCTGTATGCTGTTTTACCCTCCTGTTATTTCCTTTTGGAATGCCCATTGTAAAAGAGCACCTGAGCGTAGTTCTGGATCATGCCCATTGTCTTTGCTTAAGTGTCAATACTGTATATAAATAAGTCAGCCAGGTGGTCTGCTACTTTTGTGAGAGTCCAAAGTGTTCAATTACTATGTGATAATTTCTAAATATTCTGAACAGGAATTCCACATATGGCTACAAATCCCCAGGCTGCGGCTTTTATACTTTACCAGCAAGTTGGGATCAATAAGAAAGGTGTGATATCACAAAACACTTTCAAGGTTTGAGAGATGCCTTTCCTCAAGGTAGACAGACTCCCTTCTTTATATGACTAGTATTTGTCAAAGTCACTAATCAGATTCATTACTGTACAGGAGCCTCAAGGCTGTAGGATCGAATATACACTCACCATCCACAGATGTTGGCCAGTATTCAGAGTACCGGACATATAACATATACGTCCAGTGTTTAGCGATTTTTACTACTGCGCATGCGTAGTGATTTTTTAACATAATCTCCGTATCTTTTTCTTACGGGTCATTGTTTAACCAACCATTATTTTCCAAGACATCCAGTTAGTCCTCCTGGAAGGGCTCAATGCATGGTCATTTTCTTCTGTGTATAGTGTGGTCCATGGAGGGAAGAAAGAGTTGATTTTGTAGCTTTCAGCAATGGAGACTTATCTCCAAGTCTTGCCTTCTGCATGGAACAAAGAACAATAAATTGAATATCCTGGTGCCACCTTATTTCAAGATATTTCCATTATAGCATATACTAACTAGTAATAAACCAGCTGACTTCTTCCAGCCCTGTATTGTGCCTTTAGCCATCGCTGGCTGGTTTGCACAGGTCATGTCAGGTTACGTCCCTGGCTCTTTCTGGACCGTATACAGATCTCATTTACCGATATGAACTACTGCGCGTGCGCAGTAATTTTGTTACGACATCTACGTTACTTTTTGCAACATAGATTGCGTATACGAAGGCTAGTATTTTCTGTAATTTGTTGTTCTTGATAGTCCTTAGTTTTTTTGTTGTTTCCTATTATTTTTATATCTCTAATATGACATTGATGTCCTTGGGAATTAAATTTTCCACTGTAGTAATGTTTCCTTTTTTCTAAAGCATATTTTACGTTGCATTTTTTTTTTTTGCTATATAAGACATATGTATCATATTCTTGCTTCTGCATCTGAATCCTTCAATATTTTGTTTTTATTTTGTTTACATATCATGCCAGATAGTTTTGAGGTTTCTAGGGCAACTGATGACCTGTTGACTCCCGGTCCATGTCGTTTTGAGTGCACATGCATGGGTCACCTCTTGTGTGTGGAGTCCAGCAACACACAGCAGTCTGGCACGGAGCCAAAAGGGCTCGGCCAGTGACAAACAACAATAAACACCAAACAAGGCAATGGACCAAGGAAGAGTGATGAGACTAATGAGACAGATTGGATGAACAGGGGCAACCACATATGCACTCAAACAGCAGAGAACCCAGAAGGGAGAACAATGACAGTCACTCAGGAGAGGAAGGGAAAACACGAGTTGGATCAAAACACTAAGGTGGGAGAAAAGGCGAATTATACACAATGGAGGCAGCAAGGTACTAGGCAGGAGAAAAGGGCACTCAGATATCAAGAAAAAGGGCACAAGGCAAAGAGAGAATGAGAGGCAGGCACAGATACTGGGAAAACAGATTCTATAACCGGTGCTGAGCAGATCCAGCGCCAAACTGATATAGAGGCTGCTAGACCTTAATAGGCTAGCCACCCTCCAGCCTGCAACATGACCTAGCGCCTCCCAGGACAGGAGAGCGCCTAATACACTGGAGCTGGGGGAGCGTGGAGTGCGCGCCTGATTAGAGACGCGGTGGTGCTCCACGTGTCATTTTTTACATTCTGATCGCAGCATGTGTGGTGGGGCGGAAGCTGGTGGCTCCTGATGGTGAACGTGCAGGTAGAGGTGCCAACAGGCGGCTCCCGGCAGCTCTTAACAGTACCCCCCCCCTTTTGACGAGGGGTTACGGAGCCCCTAGAGTCTGGTTTTTCTGGAATTTTGGTATGAAATTCACTAAGAAGTTTGTTGGTGTGAATGTTGTGGGCTGGAACCTACTGACGTTCTTCAGGTTCATAACCTCTCCAATGGACCAGGTAGTGAATCTGCCCTCGAACTTTCTTGGAATCTAAGAGACTCCACCACAAATTCTTCATGACCGCTGACAAGAACCGGAGGAGGTTCAGACAGAGATCCTGATTGAAACCGTCTGGAAACTTGAAAAGGTTTAAGAAGAGAGGCGTGAAAGGTGTTAGGGCCACTGGGTTGACTTTACGGATAATGGAAAATGGCCCGATAAAATGTGCTCCTAGTTTCTTACAAGGTTGACGAATTTTAATGTTCTTAGTAGAGAGCCATACCTTGTAGTCTACTTTGAATGATGATTTACACCTTCGTTGGTTGACTCTGTCCTTAATAGAGGTAGCGACCTGATACTCTGCTCCAAATGGACCTGATCTTTTTTTGCAATATTACGGGAATCAGGGGACTGGTCCACCTCAGGTAGTGAGAAGGAATTAGCATGAGGATGATAGCCGAGAACACAGAACACATACAAGGAGCATTATTGTATGCAAATTCAGCCCTTGTCAGGTTCTGTGTCCAGTTGTCTTGGAACTTTGAGGCGTAGCATCTGAGATATTGCTCCAAGTTTTGATTGACCCGTTCGGTCTGCCCGTTAGACTGCGGATGGTAACCTGAGAACAAACTAGCGGTGATCTGGAGCAACCTGCAGAAAGCTCTCCAAAAGTGAGCAATGAACTGGGATCCTCTGTCCGATACAATGTCCAAGGGTAAGCCTTGGAGTTGGATGACGTGTTCGACAAATAACTGAGCTAATTCCTGAGCAGAAGGCAAGCCAGCCAGAGATACGAAATGAGCCATCTTACTAAAATGGTCAACTATGAACCAAATGGTAGTGTTACCACCAGAGTTGAGAAGATCCGTCACGAAATCCATAGAGAGGTGCATCCATGGATGTCTGGGAATGAATAAAGGATGAAGGAGACTTATTGGAGGCGACCGGGAGGACTTATTCTGAGCACAGGTCAGGCACGATGAGAGAAATTCTGTTACATCAGCAGACATGGCGGGCCACCAGACAATACGAGACAAAAACTGCAAGGTCTTCTGAACCCCGGGATGACAAGCGGTTCTGCAGGAGTGAATCTCCAAAAGCACCGACTTCCTCAAATTCTCAGGGACAAACAGGCGATTGTGTGGTTTAGAAGAAGGTGCTTGATCTTGAAGACCCCTGATGAGCGAAAACAAATCCTGAGTAAGACAGATAAAGATAGAAGATGAAGGGATGATGGGAAGGAAGGGAGAGGAGGGAGCATGTTCCAGCAAAAAAGAGTGAGACAAGGCATCCGCTCTCTTGTTCAAATAACCAGGCCGATAGGTGATGAGGGAGTTGAAGCAAGTAAAGAACAAGGCCCATCTGGCCTGTGAACCTTTTAGTGGATTCGATGTAGGCCAGATTCTTATGATCCATAAGAATGATTATGGTATGAGCGGCTCCCTCAAGCCAATGTCTCCATTCCTCCAGAGCTAATTTTTAGGGCGTGGAATGCTTTAACTGTTTCAGGAGGCCATCTGGGTGGATCAGCCCCTTTATTGGTAAGATTTGAGATGGGTGTCACCAGCATGGATAACCCTTGGATAAAGCTTCTGTAATAATTGGAAAAGCTAAGAAAGCGTTGTGTGGCTTTCAGATTACTAGGCTGGACCCACTCCAGAATAGCCTTCACTTTAGCCGGATCCATAGCAAATCCTTCAGAAGATTGACTTTGTCAACTTTGAATTCGCACTTTTTGGGTTTTGCGAATAGATGATGTTCCCTGAGGTGAGTGAGAACTTGTCAGACATGACTGGTGGGACTGAAGATTCAGAGAAAAAATAAGAATGTCACCCAGATAGACAACGATAAAAATTCCCAAGAAGTCTCCTAAAATCTAATTTATGAGATCCTGAAAAATGGCTGGCGCATTACAAAGCCCACCAGGTACTTGTAATGTCCAGAGTGAGTACTAAATGCCGTCTTCCACTCATCGCCCTCACGAATCCTCACTAGGTTGTAGGCTCCTCTGAGGACGATTTTAGAAAAAACGACTGCCCCTCTGAAGCGGTCAAACAGATCTGAAATTGGAGTAAGAGAGGAAATGAATTTTTGATGTTGATCTTATTAAGGGCTTGATAGTCTATGCAAGGTCTTAGAGAGGTGTCCTACTTGGCGACAAAGAAAAAGCCGGCACCAACAGGCAACTTAGATGGACGTATGAACCCTTTCCGCAGATTATCCCGGATGTATTCTTCCATATATTTTTCCATAGTAGAAACCTCTGGCAGGGA
>WWET01005514.1:0-23613 GCA_011038615.1 Limnodynastes dumerilii | reverse complement strand
AGCAGCACAGCAGATGCAAGATCCTTCAAATTAGCTAAAGGCAAGGTTGCTGACATTTTAGAGCTTCCCTCAGGGAAATCGTGTCATTAAGCGCCGCCCCCTGTCAATCACTACTATATTTTATTAGCGTTTCAGGGCAGGGACGGGGCTTGATGCATACCCTCCAACATGACCCCCTCCATTCGGTACATAATACTCTGCTCCTGCTCTTCCTTCTTAATCTGATTGCAGTCACCTGTGTTATACTAGTTATTTGAATAGAAAGGTGTGTAACACAGGTGACTGCAATCAGAGATTAGGAAGGAAGAGCAGGAGCAGAGTATTATGTACCGAATGGAGGGGGTCATGTTGGAGGGTATGTTTTCTCATTGTTTTGTTACATTGCTTGGCTACCTTTAAGTCACATGAAATAATGACTTCTAGATCCCTTTCCACCTCAGTAGTTTCTAATGGAGTGCTATTAATGCTATATTGAACTTTGGGGTTTTTGTGCCCTAAGTGCATGATTTTGCATTTTTTGGCATTAAACTGCAGTTGCCACACTCTTGACCATTCCTCCAGTCTACCTAGATCATCCCTCATTTTCTGTACCCCTCCTGGTGTGTCTACCCTGTTACATATCTTTGTCATTAATCTATCTTTTAGATAGCACTGCATACATATATCACTTTGTCTGATTTCAATAGGAATAACTGTGTATTATGTATTCCCCATGTTTTCATAGGTCTCCTCCCTCCCCCAGTTTAAGTTAATTATACATATTATACTTAAGACTAATATAAAGTCACAAAACTTCTTCGTTACCTACAGAAGAAAGTCTGCTGCAATATGATATATCAGATAATAAAACAGAACCCTAGAAACATTTTTGTAGCATTCTGCATTAACTAAACAAAAGCTCCTGAACACTTAAGGTCTCCGGATATTGCTAATAAGTAGCAAAAGAGTTAAGAAAGGGGCGAATAGCTTATTTAGAGGTGTCAATTGATTGAGATGCAGCCTGAATGGAAGCTAGGCAGAAAATAGCTATCTACACGTCACACTATGTGCCAGTGTCTTACCTGAGAACAACAGGGCTCACGTATAGTGAGAAATAGTGTGTTTATAGAATTTTTTTTAGAAATGAAAAAAATGAGCTCATCTACAAAGATAATTTTATTGAGGTAATTTAAGGACATGCAGTATAAACATTTGGTCAACTAAAGCAAGATTTCCTATTCCTTATATAACTACAACTTTGAAGACATATAACAATCTTAAAAAAAAAAAAAAACATAGTATATTTTTTCTTAGGACTTAATACATAGTGGTATTGCTAAAAGTGACATGTACATTTTGAAGGGGTCCCAAGAGTTAGGTGCATTACTAGTTGCAACCATTGCATCTTTGTTAACTAAACCACTAAATTTATTAAAATTCTGCATTTTAAATGATACAATTCTTTGTTATATGTTTTCTATGTTAGCATTAGTTACTCAAATTCGCAATAGATAAAAAAGAAAAAAAATTTTATATTGCAATGTATATTGTTCCCCTGTTATTGTTCATGTTTTTGAATTAAGTTGATTATGGCCCAGATCCAGAATCTTAGGACTTAATACATAGTGGTATTGCTAAAAGTGACATGTACATTTTGAAGGGGTCCCAAGAGTTAGGTGCATTACTAGTTGCAACCATTGCATCTTTGTTAACTAAACCACTAACTTTATTAAAATTCTGCACTTTAAATGACACAATTCTTTGTTATACGTTTTCTATGTTAGCATTAGTTACTCAAATTCACAATAGCTAAAAAATAGCTCCAGAACCAGAATAGCTCCAGAACCAGAACAACGCTTGTGAGCGAATTTACATGTGGCGGACACGTAAAATCGCATTTTGATAAGTACTGCGCATGCGCACCATAGAAAATAAGCTCTGTAACATAGCGTAAATGTGAACGTATGGGCCATTCACGTATGTGTCGCGTAAATCCTTACGTGTGGGCATGCCAATTTTACGTGAGTCAAAAATACGTCTGAAATACGCTATGTAGGCGGGGGTTTGTATTTAAAGTGTACAGTATGGGCGTGCTTAGCAGGGTAAATATGTGTTGCACATACGTACGTGAGCGGATGACATCGGTTACGTGGGCAAAAGTTAAGATTATTTAAGTGCCTGCCATAAGAAGATAACGTGCAGTGGAGCAGGACCGATGCAGGAGGGAGGAAACACAGGAGCTTGGGTGAGTAGAGCCTTGATTGTCGCTTGGTCTCTGGCGTGTACTAATGGATCCAGGTTTCATCAACGGTGACTACTCAACGCAAAAATTCCTGCGGATTTCGCTTAAAGAGGTCCAAACACTGCTGTTGCCAGGCCTGAGGTGGGGTGGTATATTTTACAACCGTGTGGTCTTTCTGACATAACTCTTAAAGTTCGATACTATAATAGATTATTTGTTGCTGATATAAAAGCTCCTGCTTATTTTCAGATAGTGAAATGCTTTTTGGATAATGCACTTCTTCAGATAAGTTGTCTCACGCTGCTTTAGTTATCAAAGTGTCCCCTCACACAAACACTATTTGTTTTATAGAATGTGCTTTAGCCATTTTACATGTGGTTTCATTTATTATGTGAAAAAGCTTTCACTGAAATTATTGTCTATGTAAGGCCAGCATCAAATCTTTATTCTGTATTTAGGCTGTTATGTGCTGGCAAGGTCTAAAGCCAATAATTGCTTAGAAAATAGTCCAAAAGCAATAAAGACATAGCCACAAAATGTTAGCACTGTATAATTCCCTCACTTCATTTAGAGTATGTCATATACTGTGTACAGCAAGGTCAATCCTTTTCACAGCCTTCAGATGTGGTATATACAAATACTGTGGGGATGATTTATTTGATCTGGTTTTTTGACTGAACCACCCTATCCCAGAAGTACTAATAATCTACAAAACACCCAAGAATCTGCTTAAGTTAAATATATTGCTACAAGTAAATATTTTATTTTATGTGGTCTCTGCTCCTTTAGCTTGTGGTAAACCTTGTTGTGTATTGGGTTTTCATAAATACAAAAATATATATATTGGCAAACAAAAAATATTGTTTTCAACAATGTATTTATTTTATTGTAACATGAATATTGAAAGTCATTTAAAAGTGCTGTATTGTATCATTTTACTTTAAGAAAGCATGGATCACAATTTCTCATCTGAAAAAAAAACAACTTTCAGTAGTCAAAGAAAAAAAATAAGGAAACACGGTAATTGTGGTTATGTCACGTGTCATCCAAAATTTAAACTGACCACACACTAGTGAATTTATTGGCCCGATCATAGAGTTATCATGGATCGGACCTAGAACATAGTTGCCGACTATTCGGGCAGTTCTCCCGGTATCCCGGGAGAGCCGGCATATCTCCCGCAAGGTACTTGACGCTCGTGGTTTCCATAACCACCGTCTCAAGTCCTGCCCCCATGCCTGGCAACACTAGTTTACTAGTGTTTCTAGGAACAGGGAGGGACTTGATGCAAATTGCATCATCTAGCCCCACCTCCATTCCTATGAAACCCCGAAAGGGGTAATTGATAGTCAAGGGGTCACGTCAATTATGTGATTTGCAAAAATCACGCTGTTAAGCTCTGCCCCCTGTCGGCATCTATGGCTTCTATCCGGGAGAAAAGTCGGCAACCCTGACCTAAAATCCATCCAGTGTGTGGTGCAGATGAAAACCTCAGATTATCATTCCAAAAAGGCTCTGGACCAAACTTGTGATCAGTCAGAATTCCTAAATGATTATAGTCCAGAGGGGACGATGCTGTGTATTGTGTGGGCAGGTTTGATTATCAGACCCTGGGCCTCCACCTTCTGGCCAGTGTTTCCCCATATATCTGACTGCATAATTATCAGCAAGTATAGCAGTAATTAACGTTCTGCATTCTGCAAGAGATAAAGGGCTTCCATTACTATATTACTGCAGACAGAAACTCCAGCCAGAAGGTAGATATGGCACACATTGGCTGGAGCTTCTTAGTCAGTCAGCAAGTTAGAAAGCTGCAGTTGCAGCCAATCAGTGCAGAGAATGACAGAAGGCCTTTGCAACAAATTATTAATTCCCATTAATTATATGAATAACAATATGCTATTGAAATCATATGGCAAATTCTGGTTTCCAACATGTAAATTTGGAGGAAACAAATCATTTTACTTGGAGACAAATGCAAAACAAGGAACAACTCCATAATCAGGAATTTTTAGTAATCTTTTAACCATCATCCTTCATTAGAGGAGTATATAATAGAAGCAAATTAAATATGTGTGAGGTAGATCTAAGGAATAACCTAAATCTTAAAAAAACATTTCTGCACTGTCTCCATGTAAATTGTACAGCCCCCTCCCACAGAGCAGAACCACTTGCGCTTCCTGGTCTGTCCTACCCTCAGAAAAGAAACCAGTACAGAATTCTGGATTCAGAGCTATCCTGGTAATGCAGCTTTCAAGAATGTGTCGCTTAACAAAAGGGGGCATTTTCCTATCATTGTAATCAGAAAATACCGCCTGGATCCAGTACAGACTTCTATAAAAGGGGGGTTTTCCAGTTTCTAGGATGGGAAGACAGCTATATTTTGCACATGTTGCAATTCCATAAAACGCCCCCTTGTATTAAACCTGAATCCAGTCCAAAAACCCTAAGAATTAACAAACACTCAAAGTGTTATTGGTGGTGGGGTGGGAATAGATGCAGCGTTCGCGTATGCTAAGTCGGGATGTATGTAAATAGCACACTGAAGGAGTGCTAAGCCCCCTCCATACTATCCAGACTTACAATGTGTCCTTATTTTACGCGAGGACGCAGGGGAAGGTTTAAGGTAGTGGTCTGCTGGCTCTATTCCTTGCCAAATGAGGTTAGGTATTTTACTATACAAACAGTGCAGTTGAGTACGAATCTAGGGCCATACAGTGGTAGAAACAGGATTTTGAAAGGGGGATTTCCAGTGCATGTAATATATAAGCATACCTCCCATCATTTTGGAGCCTGAAAACTGGACAAATAAGCTCTGCCCACATTCCACCCAAGCTCTGCTCCCGACCCAACCCCACTATCATGCAGCACATAAATCACCCCTAGCCTGTGAGAGTGTGTGTGTGTTAGGGAATTAGAGGCAAAGGTTGAAGGACTGTTAAAAATTGTAAAGAGCTACTAAATATGATGGCACATTTCCCATTTCCCACCTGCTTTCCTATTGCAGCACAGGCCAGGACCATCTTCCTCTCTGTCAGACAGCCTCACATGGCAGCGAAGCCACGCCCCTTTTTAGAATGTGTTTTTTTTTTTTTACATTTTCAATGTGGGGGGTTTCTGAGCAACCAGAAACCCCCAATGGGTGTGCCACTGCCACACTTACATTCACATCAGGATCTCGCTTAAACAGCATGCAGTATACATTGTCTTTTGTGTTTGCTTCTGGACAAGGATCATTGTAATTAAATGCTACACAATTCTCTGATTATTCTTTTGTGGTGGTGGTCTGATATTTCTCTCTAAATGAGAATTAATAAACAAACCTGGTCATTTATACTTAACCAACAGCCAGGGACAGAACTAGAACTTTGTTGGTCCCATAGCAAAATTTTTAAGCAGCCCCCACCTCTCACCTTTATTAAAAATAAAACTATGGAATATTTCAGTTCTATGGCCCAGTTCCTGAGCTACGTACGCTAGCCGCTGACGTAAAATCGCCAGTTTGGATTTACTGCGCATGTTACGCCACGTAACTCTTAACGAACGTACCAATAGCTTACGAACGAAGGGGCATGTCAACCATACGACATCTGTAGTTACACTTTGTAGGTGGAGGGAGGCATTTAAATCGTACAGTATGGGCCGGGTTACGCTGTTTTGTGAAGCCTTTACGTACGTCAGTAGTCACGCTTTAAAGAGTTAAGGTAGAGTTTGGGAAGCGTTAAACGACCAAAGTGCGTACAAGTACGTACGTAGTACAAGTGCCTAGGGAGGAGCATAGAAATGACGCTAGTGTAAACACGCTACACGATGTAACGTAATAAGCACTTCGGTCTGGATCTACCCCTATGTGCCGAAACAAGCTATTTCCCTGCATGCAAAATACTTAAAGTTTATTTTCACCTCTCACATTGCAACAAGTGTACACTTGCAATAATTTTGCCCTAAAAAAGTTAGTGCAGCTCTGGATCAGCCCCTATATATATAATACATGCAGCTGTTATGTCCTGTTTTGTATCAAACATATGTTTCACGGTTTAAATAACAAACTTAAGCATTTACATATTTAGCTCTATATACTAGGGGTTGAATGTAAAAAAATAAATAGATTTGGGCTTTTCTGTTTTCTATTCACATTTAATAGATTATTTATTGCAATGCAACTATTCTACTAATCCATTGCACATTTGTACTGTATTAGTTTATGGCATTACATATGGCCATATATTATTCATCATAACATGCACCAGCCACTACATACAAAAAAATGTGGGAGAAAAAAGTTATAAAACGTATTGAAACATAAAAAACATTGTTTTGTAATGGAAGTATTAAATTCACAATTTAGAATACAGCCTAAACAATGCATAAAAAGTAACTCAATTGTCTCCCTATTCCACAGACGAGCAACCTAGCAATAGCAAATGGGAGGACAATCATATCTTTGGTGATTGCTCTAGGAACATGTTATTTTTCAGAAATGAGGTAGATTCCAAAAGTAATAAAGCTGAAAGTCGCTTGAACTATCACAGGATGCAGAGCATGGAGGGTTAGGCTGCGGGGCATGGAGTGTTAGGGTTAGGCTGCAGGGTATGGAGTGTTAAGGTTAGGCTTTAGGGTATGGAGTGTTAGGGTTAGGCTGCAGGGTATGGAGTGTTAGGGTTAGGCTACAGGGTATGGAGTGTTATGGTTAGAGCTGAAAAAGAGGAAGGTTAGGGTTAGGCTACAAGAAAGGGATGGTTAAGGTTAGGAAAGAGTTAAGGTTAAGTAAGATTACTTACCTCTTTGGGTGAGTTTTTGCGACTCCTGGGGCCAAATTTACTAAGCTGCGGGTTTGGAAAAGTCGAGATGTTGCCCATAGCAACCAATCAGATTCTAGTTGACATTCTCTAGTATGTAATAGGAAAGTGAGAGTTACAATCTGATTGGTTGCTATAGGCAACATCTCCAGTTTTCCAACCCCGCAGCTTAGTAAATCTGGACCCTGGAGTCACATCATCGCCGCCTTCTAAACTGCAGACTACTGTCATCCAGCATTCAGCTGTAGTACGATGGTCTTTCAAAATAAAGACCATTGTATCAGGAGAACCACGCTCTCCGCGCACATACACACACACACACACACACACACACACACAGTTTCTTACAAGAATGGATACGGTCATATTTGAGAGTTTGCAATGCTTTTACTTTGATGTCAATGTTACCATAAGACAAGCTTGATTGGACAGCTCTGTACACCTCTTGACATGAATATAATTATTTTATCTTACCACAACATTTCTAATAACTTTATCTTTCTACAAAATCTATTTATTCCATTTTGCTGTCCTGTCTGACATGATATTTTTGTTACATTGCTTGAACACCCATAGCATAAATCAGAGTGCAGCAAAGTATATGATTACAATGTGAAGGCCTGACACTGTTGTTACCGATGTGCACGCCTTAGTATACTTTTAGGCAATGTTGACACTGGTGCTTTTTACAGGCTTGAGGGTTTAGACATTATAAATATTATGTTTGCTTTGCTTTTCATGCTCCAATGTACCTAAACACCAGGAAAAACACCTGTGTGATGTGAATGTAGTCAGTTTACTCTTTTATACACTGCAGCTGCAGGAATTTCCCCTCCACGAAGGGCTGCTCTACACTGGTGCTATTTCCAGCATTTGAGTTTTTAATTTACCTCTAAGACGATAGTAGTTTGGTTAAAGATAGTGTAGCACCAAGCATATGCACAGAGAGGTGATACCCAATCCATTGAGGCCTCAAATAATGAATGCATCCCCCCAGTAATTACTTCTATTACAGGTGGTAAGGCAAAGCAATTGTAATAATGCCATGCCATCATTAAATAAAATATATACTCTATTCACCTTTCTCACTCTATCTCAAATAAGAAATTACAGCTGAAAAAGTATCTTATAATATAACACACTCAAATTACAGTACAGTAAAAAGCCAGCTCTTATTTACACCAAAATGGCAATATTTAATAACTAAGAGCAGGTCTTTTTAAAATAAATAATCGGTATACACCTAGTTCAGCTTTTTTATGTCAATTTCCATTTTTCCTATGAAAGGGATTAATTCAGTTCTAAAGTCATATAATAACTATAAACAGTAAATGCCCAAGCATGTTTTCATGTTTAAATAATTTTTGTCCATGAATTGATGCAGTGTTAAAGCTGATAGATAAGCCATAAATCTTTGTCCAAACCTCATTGCATTGAGAATTGTTACAATGTTTAAGGAATTCCATGATAATCTTCAAATGTATGATAGCTTTTTAAATTCTAGAATTCTAGATGGGATATTCAATAGCGGTTGCAGTCTCTGCAATAAAGGCACTAATTTTTAAGAATGGGTGAGTGTGCCAATCAGCATACCCATTCATTTTCGCAGATACCCACGGGACCTGCCGCTTACAGCTCCAGAGAGGTGGGTAACCTCTCCGGAGACATTTAGTGTTAGGAAGGGGAGGGGGGTTAGGCTCTTAGGAAGGGAGGGTTAGGACCATAGAAGGGGAGGTTTAGGGTCAGGCTGCAGGGAGGGGGGTCTTAGGGTTAGTCTATACAGAAGAGAGGGTTAGGGTCAGGCTAGGGAGAAGGGAGGGTTAGGGTCAGGCTGCGGGGTAGGGACGGTTAGAATCAGGCTGTGTGGAAGGGAGGGTTAGGGTTATGGAAGGGGAGAGTTATGGTTAGAATTAGGGGAAGGGTTGGCGTAGTTTTAAGCCTTACCTTTTGGAACACCATGTTCGGTGATCTGTGGATCGATTACTATGCCTCATCGAGGCATAAGCAATCGATATCCCAGCCAGTTCAAAACTGGCTGGGAGAGAACGGCCCTATGGGCCCTTGAGGTGCCTTATAAATAAACAATAATAATAATAGTACCGCCTGACATATACCCTGTGTTTTATGACCATCCTTTTTCAGACTTTTGTCACCTTCATAAAAGTACACAGTATTGAAGTTCATATTTCTTAATGCTCAACTGCAACAGTTTATTAAAATATTTACCTCAATTGGCAAAAAAGGAAATTGCAAACCGACTGAATTATGCTTCAACAAACAGGTGGTGGAGAGCAGGTCACATGATAATTTTTAATGTATATTGTTTAAAAAACTGGTGTGTGGCACTTACTCTGGATTATGCAGACAGCACCATTTTAAGTATTATCAACTCACAAAGGGCTGGATCCAGACCTAGTTAAGTGCTTGAACTTAGTTACTCCTGCGCTAAACCATGTTGATTGTAGGTGAGTCATATTTCATCTGCTGCAAAAAGAATTAGAGTTGAGAAGTGATGTTACCTATCCCAAGTCTAAATAACAGTGAAGCAGCAAACAGCAAAGAATACAATTAACTTCACTCAAGTCAGCCCAGGAGTAACTAAGTTGAAGCACTTAACTAAGTCTGGATCCAGTCCAAAATGTTTGCCTAGAATACGCCCCCCCCCCCTCCCCAGGTAAAAGTTTTAGCAAATTCACGCAGAGGGTTTATCTGGTGCCTGACAATCAACCAGGTGTGGGTAGCTCTTTTTTCGAAAGGCAAAGCAATTAATGCCCACCTGATCGAAGATTCTGCGCCTAACCCTCCCTTCCCTGCAGCCTAACATTAAGACTCCCCTCCTCGTAGCCTAACCCTAAAACTCCCCTATCTGCAACCTAGCCCTAAGACTCCCTTCCCCGCAGCCTGACCCTAAGCCTCCCATCCCCGCAGCATAAGACTAGACTCCCCTCCCTGCAGGCTAACCCTAACCCTGCCCTTTCATTACCATAATGCTAACCCTCCCTTCCCCTGAGCCTAAACCTAAAAGTCCCAGAGAGTGTTACTCACCTCTCTGGTGTTCATGTCCGGTTGGTGCAGCTGGTCCAACGGAAAAGTCAGGTCTCCTGCAGCAGTGTTTGCGAAAAATGAATGGGAAAGTATGCTAATCGGCACACTTATCCATTCTAAGAAAAAGTTTTCAGCTGTCTCTACTTCTAAAAAAGCCATTTCTAGCCGCAAACTCTGTGCATCAACCATTCTAAGTAGTTGATGGTACTATACAATTCCCTCATTGGTTTCTTAAACCAGGTGGGGGGAATATGTACCCCAGAGGTTTCAGCAGCCCATCACTGCACAACTTTCAGATGAAAAGTAAGATAGTGTCATGTATGATGCATAAATTTTAGGTTATGTGTGGCTGTTATGCATATATCTCATGTTATGAGTAACAAGAAAACACAGGCTGCGCTTCTAATTCAATACATGAAATGTGTGCAAGTGTATATATAAATGGAGAGGTGCAGCCAAGGACCAAATTGACCACTGTGCAACTACAAGGAACAAAAGACAGGTCTGGCGCTCCAAACAAACATTATACAACACTATGTGTCAGCATATACATAAAAAGGAGGTTTATTTTACAATACAGCTATATTGGGTTAAGCTCACCTGCCCAGCGTCAAGGCACCTCCTGTAGGTGAGTTCCTATCCATCTGCTATATGTGTACTCAGAAGGTCTGTATTAAGACACCCCTGCCATTTGAACAGTGTGCAGTGGCCATATTAGGGAGGGATCAGGCTCTTATGTTATGATGTGTGTTTAATGCATTTATGTATTTTGTGTATAGGAAAACGAAAGGTTAAGAATTTAACGAGTACATTTAAACTTCCAGTGTGTGGGCGCCCCACAGTGTGACAACACTTACTATCATACCCCTGGATTCGCTCAGCAGCAAGTGCTGGGAGGAGCTCTACTTTCTTGAAAATCTATTTAGGTCAACTGGAATAGGAAATTATCCTCTTTCTATTTTGTATCATACCCACCCTGTCATGGTTGGTATTTGGTTTCCTGATAATTTGTTGATGTTAAGAAAGGCATGTTTGCTTATTGTGGTAAAGTTGGCACAAGTGGTGCTGAGCTGATGTGGTACACTTGTTAATGTACTCGGGGTGCAAACATTGTCTGGCCAAATGTAATAATAATTAAATAAATAAACAAATTTTATTTTAATAAATTGTATTTTTGAGCCCAAGATAAGTCTCAGCGCTTTTACTGAGTTTGTATTATTGGGGGGTGAATGACGTGGCTGTGGGCTAGCATCACACATGGGATGCATAGTGTAAAGTATATTATGTTGTGTTTAAAAGTAATGTCTTACATAGTTGCTGACTCTTCCGGAATATCTGGGAGACTCCTGAAAATCAGACATTGACCCCAGAATCCCAGGAGAACCAGAAAATCTCATAGACATCAAGTCGTGCCCCGACCTTTGTAACACTAATGGCAGCTCTGACTAGACAGGTACAGGGCCAGGTAGTGATTTGCTTAAATCAAAGCCTTAATCCCTGCCGCCATGCTGCCGTCTCTTGCTTCTCCAAGAAGGGAAAAACAAGAAGTTGGCAGCTAAGATGTATTTTATAGGGTATGTTATATGTGTGTTGCACATATTTCGTAGTGCAGGGTTGCCGACTTTTTAGAGCTTCCCTCCGGGAGAACCCAGAGGGAAGCCATGAATTTCTGCAAGGGGCAGGGCTTAATGATGCAATTTATGCAAATTGTGTCATTAAGCCCCACCCCCTGTCAATCACTCCTGTAATCTCCAGCGTTTCAGGGGATGGACGGGGTTTGATGACATCATCAAGCCTGAGTATGTCATCAGGCCCCGTAACACTAGGGATTACAGTAATAATTGATGGCTGGTGGGGCTTGCGGGAGCTTTGCCAGCTCTCCCGGGATACTGGGAGACCTGCCCAAATTTCAGGAGTCTCCCGGATATTCCCGGGAGAGTCGGCAAACCTGTCGTAGTGTGTGTGTGTGTGATGCATATATTTTAGATTATTATATGTGTGATTCTTTATGGTGTTTATGTGCGTGTTATTCACTTATGTCATGCCATGTGCATTATGCATTTGTGTTGTGTAGTATTTGGGTGTCATGTATATATATTATGTTATTTCTGTGCAGCATCTTCATTACTGTGTTTGTGTTTGGTATAGATAATTATTTCATATGTAGAAACCCCAACTCTAGGATTCCCAGAAAGCATTGTAATATTAGCGTTTCACACACAAGTGCCAAACACATGCAAAAAGAATACCGGACCGGATTTACACATGCGTGTGCATAAAGTACGCAAATATACGCACGTACATAGCGAGGCTACACCCATGACACTCCCCTCGCGCGGATGGGTTTTCGGTGAAGTACGCATTCATAGGGCAACCTTAACTCTATGTGTGTAGTTACGTGCGTAAGTGCTTTACATACATGCGTACATTACTAAACGCGCCCTTGAGAGGCCATTTAAATGCCTCCCCCATCCAATTTCACATAACTTTGCACGTATGGAAGACGACCACTCCCCTCCATACGTATGTCACTAAGTGCGATTCAGTAATCCGTGCCTAATGGACTTCCGTGCCTAAATCCTACGTGACTGGAAAAAGTTACTACGCATGCGCAGTTACTCCGATCCTAAAAATACGCACGCAAAACCACGCAAAATCATATCTGTGAATCCGGTCCATTATCCTCACACTCGTTAGATTAATAAAGGGTAGACAAATAATTGTAACTGTTAGTTTTTATGAAGTTGGGGCTTTATATTAGTAGAATATAAGAAACTTTGTTGTGTCATTTACACAGAGTACCCCTTAAAAATACTTTCTCATTCAGGTACATTTCGACCAGGGTGTCCCTTAGAACAGCGGTAGACCTTTGCAGAAACACTAGTGTATAAACGTGGCGTTCACGGGAAAGTGAGGGCCGACACTTATAGACCCCTTTATTATTCACAGTGGGGAAAACTGAAACATAAGTTGAGATCCCTCTTTTTTTTTTACTTTAAGTAATATATATTTATTGCATTCCTCTCTACTATGTTCCAAAATATATATCTCCTTTTTACATTGCTAACATCCAATATGCCAAAATAACAAGCAATGAAAAAGAAAAAAACAAACCCATTTTTGATGAGAAGAAATGCAGTATATGTTGATAATTAGTACCAAACATTGGTTTTCTAAATGGGAGTTCAAATGTTACCATTACATATACATGCCTGTTTCCCAAAACCAATTGAGAACAATGAAACCAGAGAAATTCTACGTTTTTTTAAAGGTTCCCTCCCTGCCAAAAGTCCGGAAACAGATGGATGATTATAGAATTCAAGCACATAACTCACACAGAAAGAGCCAATAGCGTGTGTGTTGTTTCATTTTAAACATGAAATTAACTGCTGGAGAGTTACAAGGGAAGTCCTGGCCAGGCTACACAAAGACCTATTTCCAATGGTATTCCAAAAATGTCACTGAGGGAAAGGGAAAAAACATTGAAAGCTATAGGAAAGCATTGTTAAGGGAAAAATGGGCTGGTTTTTTTATTTTATTTTTGCAAGATACTCATCAAATGCATTTCCTTAACAACCAAATTCCTTTATATTCCGTAATAGAACAATAGTCTTGAGACATTTGTCATCAAAGACTTTTTCCCATCATAAAACAGTAGTTTTTCAGCCCACTCTGTCAAGTCATACTTAAAGGGTACAATTAATGTTTAATGATATTTTTTGTTTAATAATTCATAAAACCGCACCCTGTATAAGGTAACATTGGGTCTGATCCAGACCTACGCCCACCGTCGCTAGGACGGCGGGCGTAAGCGTAAGATTGGCTGAAAAGCCGATCTGCACATGCGCCAGGCAGATGTTGCCCGGCGTTGCTACGGCAACGCCCGATCGTGGATCGGGGCATCCGTACCACCGCCGTAGGGACGCTGGAGGGGATGTCCTCCAGCGTCCCTACGTTCAGGTTAGTGTAGGTGGGCGGGGGAGATAGTAAAATGAGGGTAGGAGGGCGGGCTAAGCGGCCATACGCTCCTGTGCGGGCGTATGGCCCCTTCCTTACGCCGGCAGAAGTTAGGGTAGCCTTCAGCCGGCATAAGGAAGGGGCCATACGCCCACACAGGGGGAGTGTCGGGGTAAGTGAACACCGATACGCTGTGCTTTAGTAAGCACAACGCATCGGCGTAGGTCTGGATCAGGCCCAATGTGTGTATTTTAAGCCACATGGGTGTAATTGAAGAAAGAATCATGGATTTACCCCCTGCTTAAAAGTAAAACAGCACTAAGCAGTCAGGCAGGGATTGAAGATGTATTCTGATTGGCCAGCTCTGGTAAGAGCCAAATCCGGGAGAGTGGCCCGTTCTTCTGGGAGTCCTGGAGCAATGCCTGAAATTCAGGTGTTTTCCAGACATCCTGGGAGAATTAGCAAGTATTATCATGGGAAGCAAGGTGGTTCCTTACGCCGGCTGAAGTTAGGGTAGCCTTCAGCCGGCGTAAGGAAGGGGCCATACGCCCGCACAGGGGGAGTGTCGGTGAAAGTGCTATGAGCCACAGCTTAGTAAATCTGAACCTAGGACACTATTGTATAGTGGTGACTATGATTTGCTTTGTTTTATTGTGGTTACAATTGTGTTGTATGATACCGCTTACTATAATCTAGGATGGTCACTGGTGTCAATTTCAAATTGTTAAACAAAAGGGCGCAAAATTAAAGTTCGCAGGGGGGCGCCGAACACCCTAGCACCGGCCCTAGTTGGATCTAAACTTTAGACTTTGATGTGATCACATTTCTGAACAAAAGATTCTGAAGGACAACTATTAAGACATCTGTCTTTGCATTGTAACTTCTCCCATGTAAGGATAGACTAATAAGAGCTACGTTATGTCTTCCAGCTTAAGTACAGAAGTCTGGAGCAGTACACAGAGAAGTAACGCCTGTCATTTTTGTTTTTTTATGGCAAGATTAAAGATTTTTCTTTGTGCGTTTTTTGGTATTTTATACCAAAGGTTCTAGGTCTGTTTGAATAATGCTGCCATGCATGGTCACAGTACATGAAGGGCGCATTGTGAAGCTGCACCACTTCAATATAAAGCAGTACAACCATGGACGCTGACAGTGCATCACCACCGCTGCTGCTGCTAATATTGCTCTGCAGTTATGGGCCAGGCAATATCTTTACCCTTTTCAGCCTGCCAGCAAGTAAGACAAGGGAGGCGTTAATGTGCAGAGAACAAAAAATGTAAGTTAAAGAGATTAATTATTAGGTATATAGTAGATTTTCTGCATTAAACTAAATGTTTAATTCCTGGTAATAAAACTATTATTTGGCCACTGGCCAACATGGGGCAATACATCTCTCTATTTAATTTACTCCTTTAAACATTCCTCTCCCCTTCTTTCATTATTATATTCTTGACTTCACCATCTACTGCACATGTCAAATTGAGTCTTTTATTCATGAAATCACATTTAATCAGGCACCTGTTGCAAAACCCCAATATCCCTTCCAGGTTATCCATAAATTCCTCAAAAATAACTGGATGGATTGTGTTTATTTACTGGGTGTAAATATGCATAGACTGGAAGTGAGTGCTACTTGCAATAAGATATCACTCTGTGCTATGTATTTGGGAGAAGGAGGCCTAATTATTAAATGTAGATTCCATAGATTTATTGTTGGTATTGCTTCGATCAAAACAAATGTAAAATGTTGTTAGTTTTGATATATAGGTTGATTGGTGGGTGGAATGGGAAATTGTGTGAATTATGCATATATTATTCATTTAATGCCAGCTGGTTTGACGGAAAGGCCTATAGTGTTTAATATTATCCCCTCATATGGATAATTTACCAGCATACAGGGCCCCTCTTTCACACTGATACCAAGGAGGTTAAAGGCAAGCATATCAGCTGTTCACACCAAGTTGTGAGCAAATAAGTGTATTATCCTAGGGATAAATGATCTGTAAGACACCTGCATTTTACAAGCAGTTTATTTGTCTGTGGGGATGATGCAACGTGCCTTCTATCCCCTCCACTAAAATTGCCAATTGTTTTCTTTAACTCAGGGCTCTAAAATGTCAAGTAAATGGATCTGCCTTATTTTTATGACTAGGTAGAATTATCTGTATCTTGACTAAACAGACCACATAAAATGACAAAGATGACACTATACACCTGACAAAGTTAATAACAATACTTGACTTGATGTTTATGTGAATGCAATCATAGGCTAATTTTTTATATCGTATAGGAGGGACTTCTGCAAAGCATTTATCTTCTGGAATAAAGTACATAGACTCAATAGGGCTCAGCGTACGCCACTTGCGTCAGCTTGCAGGAGAATGTTGAGCGAGGAAAGGGATGAAGGGACGTAGTCAATGCCCAGTAAGTGTATGTCAAAGCAAGTGCTCCCAATCCATAGCCGAACACAGAAGTAAAAAAGAACTGTTCACATGCAGACGTTTGCACCAGCCACAGGTCACGTCTAATTTCAAGGGGCCGACCCAAGTACTGTGAAGATATCATTTCATTTTGGAGTCCTAAGTTGCCAAATGTTCCATAAAAAGTAAAACAAATTGAAATAATGGTGACACACAGTAATATCCCCAGGTCACCTAATTATGCCACACAATAATGAACCGAGGTCACAGGACTAAGCCAGCCAGTGATGTCGCTGGTTTATTTGATTATGTCACACAGTAATATCCCCACATAACACAAATATACCACACAGTGATACTTTTAATCACATTGGGCCTGATCCAGAACTACGCGTCAGAGCGAATTTACGCGTGGCTGAGACGTAAATTCGCTGTTTTGTAAGCAATGCGCATGCGCACCATAGAAAATACACACATTAACGTAGCGTAATTGTGAACGTATGGGCCATTCACGTATGTGTCACGTAAATACTTACGTGTGGGCGTGACAATTTTACGTTAGTCCAAATTACGTGTGAAATACGTGAAGTAGGCGGGGGGTTGTATTTAAAGTGTACAGTATGGGCGTGCTTAGCTGCGTAAATTCGTTCAGCCCATACGTACGTGTGCGTATGACTGCGGTTACGTTGGAAAAAGTTAAGGTAGGGTTTGGAAAGCGTAACTTGACAAAATACGTCCGTGCAAGGGGTGTGCCGAGGGGAGTGTAACGAATTTACGCGCATGAAAATACGCTCCGCGAATAAACGTACGGCAAGCGTAGCTCTGGATCTACCCCATTATTAGTTTTTGTTCTAGTTATATCTGAAAAAACACTAACAGTGCGACAGTATAATAAACAAGATTAGGACTCTTTATATAACATTATAGGAAGACAAAGGTTTTACTCTCTTTATAAAGGCTATAATTTATCATTATAAATGTTTTCCTTACTTAAATAGCTTTCTATTTTTTTATATTTAGCTCACAACACCTTTTATTCCCTTCAGTTTAATTTTAATATATAGCTGATAAATATTTATTACATTTTATATCATGGAGATAGTGTTAGAGAACTCTGCTTTCCAACCTTCTTTATCTGTTTATGGTCTACAGGTTGTTGGGAGTAGCACCACCTTGAAATGAAATGAAATATAATATTAATAACATAATAAAAGTTACATATTTTCTCCATGTGTCTATACTATCCAACCCCTCACAATGTTTGTTTTTACGAAATATGACATTATAATATTACAATGTCAACATATAGGTTGGTGTATAGCATAATGCATAGAGCTCATCACTTTTAGAATGTAAAAATAATATGAAATGCTAGTGTTGCCTGTAAATCTGTCTTTTCATCCCCACATGACATATGAGATCAAAAGGAGAATCTCTAAACTGCTTTTCTTACATAAATATCTGCAGGATTATGTAATACACAGGATAAATAACTGTCAGAACAACATTCCCTTTATTGCATTTTGTGTTTGATGTTTGAGGTGCTTTACACATACACATATATAAGCTTTAAGAACTTTTTTCATTTTAATCTCCAAGTTAAAATACTTGCTGATCCTATATTTTATTAATGAATATTTCAGAGTTCTAAGCCTTACATTTTATTATTATTTTATTATTATCAACGTGCCACAAAAGATGTGCATCACCACACAGGTAAAAGCATAAATAGAAGATGAATATTGAGTAAACATTATTACAGCATACAGGGTGATAACACAAAATTGACAGACAAAAATTAAAAATAAAATAGTTCAAGTATCACTGCAGAGGGGGGAAAGATGAGACTGGAGGAGGTAGAGGTCTGGACAGCAGTTCTCAACTTATTTTTGGAGAGTACCAGTTACTCACTACAGAATCATGTCCAGTACTACCTTATGTATATTATGTACAGTGCATCCGGAAAGTATTCACAGCGCTTCACTTTTTCCACATTTTGTTATGTTACAGCCTTATTCCAAAACGGAATAAATTCATTTTCCCCCTCAAAATTCTACACACAATACCCCGTAATGACAACGTGAAAAAATTTGTTTTGGAGATTTTTTAAAATTTATTAAAAATCAAAATCACATGTACATAAGCAGAGGTGTAGCTAGCTGCCATGGTGCCCGGAGCACGGGTATGTTGCAGCGCCCCAGTACAGTACTGTAGGTGTGGCCAACATGGGGGGGTTACATATGAAGGGAGAAAAAGAGGAAATTCCTAAATTGGCGAGAGTCCATTCTATAGTATTAATCATAAATACAATACCTAAAAAAAGTGAGGTGCTCTTTTTTACCCAAAAAATGGGTCTAAAAAGCAGGTGCGTCTTATACATGGGATGCAACTAAAACTTACCTTTGCTGTCCCTCCGGTGGTCGCTATGGCGGTCTCAGCCTCTCCCCTGCAAAAATATAGTAATAATTAAAAAAAAAAAAAACTCCTTTCAAGTAAAAGAAAAGTAAAGAAAACTAATCTTACCTTATCTGTCCCTCCGGCAGCTTTACGATCTCTCCCCTGCGGCTCTGACTCCCTGGCAGCACGCTGTACACTGACGTTGTGTGACCTCAGGTCACGTGCTGCCAGGGAGCCTGCAGGAGCTGCGGGGGAGAGATCGTAAAGCTGCCGGAGGGACAGATGAGGTAAGATTAGTTTTCTTTACTTTTCTTTTACTTGTAAGGAGTTTTTTTTATTTGATTTTTACTATATTTTTGCAGGGGAGAGGCTAAGTGCGCCTGGAGCCGGCAGACTGTCAGAGATTGAACAGCTGCCGGACTCCTGCGGCGCCACTTCATAAATTTGGTGCCTGGAGCTTGCGCTCCAGTTGCTCCGCCCTCCCTACGCCTCTGTACATAAGTATTTACAGCCTATGCCATGAAGCTCAGAACTGAGCTCAGGTGCTTCCTGTTTCCACTGATCATCCTTGAGATGTTCCTACAGCTTAATTGGAGTCCACCTTGGTAAATTCTGTTGATTGGACATGATTAAGAAATCACACACCTGTCTATATAAGGTCCTACACTTGACAATGTGTGGAGGCGGCTGGGAGCGCAGCGGGTCCGTAGCAGCCGGGCACTGGATGCCCATAGAATGAACGGGGATGCGTCTCTGCGGTCGTCCATGGAGGGCTGCTGGGCGGTGCAGCGGGCCAATGCAGGCCCGCTGCGTCATCAGCCCTGCCTCCATTGAGTGACAGTGCGGGGAGCCTATACAGGCTCACCGCATCGCAAGGGGAGACCCCCAAGGAGGGTCTGGGGAGGAAAGTTCGAGAAGGAGAGGAGAGGATGGAGAGTGAGCAGCAGTGTGCCAGAGGAGAGAGGGAAAAAGCAGGAGAGGAGGAAGAGTGAGAAGCAGCCTGGAAAGTTGGTAAGGCTGACTTTCTCTGGACAACGAGGGTGTAGTGTACTGAGTGGTGTGAGCAGTGCAGAGATTTAGTGCTTTGCTGGCCATCTGTATTTGCCCAATCTCCTGAGTGATAATAATTCTGGCCAGTGCTGACAGCTCCGAGCAGATTGCTTGCACCAACAGCTAGTTTATAGAGGTACTGGGAGTACTGGTATTGATTGGTTGTTTTACTGAGAAATCCTCCATGTCTTGATTGAAAGTGCTTCAGGAAATAGTAACTACCAAGGGGGAGACTACGTCTCTGTGTGTGTGTGTGTGTGTGGGCAAAAAGGGACGACAAGCGTCTAGGCTAAATCCGTGTCTGCTTGATTTGCGCAGTTGTCTGGAGTGCTACTGTCCAGTTCATGAACGCTTCCCAGCAAAATCATTAACCCACCCCTGCAGTACCTGGAGAGACAACCCTGCACAAGCTGGTATTATTACTGCAACACTCTGTGTTAAAACCTGTAGAATCCGAATATAAGTAATCGCTGTGTTATTGGTTGCTATTCTTTTCCCTTTAGGATTGTCCCGGCATTAGCGGCAGGGTTCCATAGTAGTATCAGTGAAGCTGTTTTGTTTAGTTTGATTAACTGTTGTTTCTGCTAGAGCTTAGTAGGTACTGCGGTGAAGCCGTTCTGGGCTGGTGTCGGCGATGTGGTGAGTAGGAACAGTTGGTGGCGTGCTCCTCTACAGGTGCAGTTGGAGGGTGGATTCCCCAAAGTGTTCTTCGCTGCATACGGTAAGTAACGCCTTGTTATCGCTTCCTTTAGGGACTATAATTGGTACCAGTGCTCTAACAAAGCTTGTTAGTTTTATAGGACCGGATCGGTGGCACCCGGTAGAAGCAAGGAACCATAGCCAATCATCCGGTCTGGTCCAGGAGGAGCACCTATATAGGGGTAGGGGCGTGGATCGACTACCACGGTTACGAGGCGAGAGAAGATGATATTTGCTGTTGGGACTGGGTCACGACAAGTCATCATGGTGAGTGCCTGTAAGGTATCCTTTATTTGTCATTTTTACATATGTCAGAGTAGAAACCAAGCATGAAGTCAAAGGAATTGTCTGTAGACCTCCGAGACAGCATTGTCTCGAGGCACAAATGGGGAAGAAAAATATCTGCTGCTTTGAAGGTCCCAATGAGCACAGTGGCTTCCATCATCCCTAAATGGAAGAAGTTCAGAACCACCAGGACTCTTCCTAAAGCTGGCTGGCCATCTAAACTGAGTGATCTGGGGAGAAGGGCTCTAGTCTGGGAGGTGATTAAGAACCCGATGATCACTCTGTCAGAGCTACAGCATTCCTCTGTGGAGAGAGTAAAACCTTCCAGAAGGACAATCATCTCTGCAGCAATCCACCAATCAGGCCTGTATGGTAGAGCGGCCAGACAGAAGTCACTCCTTAGTAAAAATCACATAGCAGCCTGCCTGGAGTTTGCCAAAATGCACCTGAAGGACTCTCAGACCATGAGAAACAAAATTCTCTGGTCTGATGAGACAAAGATTTAACTCTTTGGCGTGAATGCCAGATGTTATGTTTGGAGGAAACCAGGCACTGCTCATCACCAGGCCAATACCATTCCTACAGTGAAGCATGGTGGTGGCAGCATCATGCTGTGGGGATGTTTTTCCGTGGCAGGAACTGGTAGACTAGTCAGGATAGAGGGAAAGATGAATGCAGCATTGTACAGAGACATCCTGGCTGAAAACCTGCTCCAGATCGTTCTTGACCTCAGACTAGGGCGGCGGTTCATCTTTTAGCAGCACAGAAGTGCACCGATGCTTCCCATCTAACCTGATGGAGATTGAGAGGTACTGCAAAGAGAAATGGGTGAAACTGCCCAAAGATAGGTGTAGCTTGTGGCATCATATTCAAAAAGACTTGAGGCTGTAATTCCTGCCAAAATGTATCAACAAAGTGTTAAGCAAAGGCTGTGAATACTTACAGTATATACATGTGATTTCATGGTATTTTGATTTTTTTTTTAATTAGCAAAAATCTCCAAAACACTTTTTCACGTTGTCATTATGGGGTATTGTGTGTAGAATTTTGAGGGGAAAAATTTATTTATTCCATTTTGGAATAAGGCTGTAACATAACAAAATGTGGGAAAAGTGCTGTGAATACTTACCAGATGCACTGTAGACACATATCCATGAATACCCATAAATATATTTTCATGGATTTGTTGTTCTTTACATATTTTTGCAATGATTTTAAGGTTAATTGCCATTTATCACCAAGGCATTTTATCATGTCCTCGGCCATTTGGTAACATAACTCCTTACAACCAGTGCTCGAAGTGGGCCGGTATGCAGCAGTATGGCGTACTGGCACGTCTAAAACACTGTGAGGCAGCTCTGAGTAAGAAAACGGCTGCTCATAAAATTTTAAGATTCTATTTTTAACTGTGCGATCTCACAGAGGACTGCTGACAGAGTTCAACACGCCACCCAATGACAGAGCTAGCTGTGCTGTGCTATGCAAGCGTGACTTAGGGTCACGTGAGCACATTAGACTGCAGAGTGCGCGCCGTGGAGGAGAGAGCCAGAAGAGACATAGTAAAGGTAAGTTTATTAGTGTTGGGCCATAGGGCTGAATGGACACATGTAAAGGGGCAATAATTCTGGCTGGACACAGGAAGAACAATAAGGCTGGGTGGACACAACTAAGGTGGGGATCAATAAGGCTGGCTGGACACAGGAGGGGCAATAAGGCCGGGTGGACACTTATAAAGAGGGGACTATAAGACTGGCTGGACACAGGAGGAACAATATGGCTGGGTGGTCACTCATAAACAGGGGCTATAAAACTGGCTAAACATAGAAAGAGGGCAATAAGACTATTTGGACAAACAAGGAGGGAACAATAATGCTGACTGGACACAAAGAGGGGGCAATAAAGCTGGCTGAGCACACAAAATGAGGGGTTGGAAGTGTTACACTCTGCAGGTTCATCCTGGCAGAGTGTGTGTTAATTTCTGCCTAGGTCTGTGTCTCTCTGTTTTCCCCCACCTGCCTGCTAATTGTTCCTGGAGGTGTGTCTGGCTTCCACAGTTATTGGGGGAGTGTTCTTTAAATAGCCTCCAGTGCATGTAGCAGGTGCTGGTCATAGCTTCTAGTTCCTAGTGTCTCTGTGCCAGTTTCTTTCCATCTCTTGCCTTGTGCTACATTGCTTCTTACTTTCTTGAGTGCCCCAGTTCTGTCCTTGCCCGGTACCTTGCCTCATACCTTGTGTCTCCATTCCCTCCATCTCCCACCTTGCTGTTCAGTCCCATTTGTATTTACCTAGCTTATCCTGCCTGACTGTTTCTGTTAACCCCTTGTGGGTTTCCGCTGTTTGCTTGTGTGTGTGATTGCCCTGGTTAGTTTAGTCTGTCTTGTCAGTCCCGTCTGTTCCTTCCTAGTCTGCCGTATCTGTTCAGTGTTTTGTGTATTACCTGGAATCTGTACCTGCAATAAACCCCTTGCCTTCATATTGGCTTCTGCATTCTTTGTACCTAGCCTTCCAGTATTCATAACAGGAAGGACAAACAGAAGGAGGGGACAATAAGGCTGACAGGACACAAATAAAGAGGGGGGCAATGTGACTGACTGGACCCAGGAGTAAGGGCATTAAGGCCGGATGGACACACATAAAGAGGGGGCTATAAGACTGGCTGGGCACAAAAAGGGGGCAATAAGACTGGGTAAACTGAAGGAGGGGGCAATAAGTGTTACAGCTGCCTTCTAACGGCAAGCTG
>WWET01005513.1:78944-90320 GCA_011038615.1 Limnodynastes dumerilii | reverse complement strand
TATATATATACATATATATATATATATATATATATAATATACATTCTATAGAGCGGCTTTATGTATATATATATATATATATATTGCTGCAGGAAAGGCACTCGTTGCTTCAACAGGATACTTGCTCCGGTGCTCACCCCTGCTGCTTCAGCCAATGTATGTCCATGTATGGAGGGCACTCGGAGACTAGTAGGGCAAATAACACGCCACACACTGCAGGTTCTTTGCGAAAACCAACGTTTCAGTACCGTTTAATAAGTACTTTCATCAGGGTATACAAGTAATACAAACAATGTCATTTATATACTAAACAAAAAAGGAAGGAGAAACCACTTACCCAATCTGTGAAGTGAAAAACCGCGCCAGAGTCGATGGGCGCTGCGTCCGGATCCCCGGGAGATGCGCACCGGAAGTGACGTTAGCGGTCATCCAGGAAACGGCGTCCGTGGAACGCAAGCCGCGGCTACAGTGTGAAAGTGAGAAAAAAACACATCTGAGAGAAAGAAGGTGTCACCGACACACCAATGTGACCATATAACGAAATTAAAAGCAAGTCTGCACCGTAGAGCCCTGCAGGGCGCCAAGGTATATAGGGAGATCTGAGAAAAGGCGAAAAAGGGGCGTTGTAATGGCCTAGAAATACATGGGTAAAGGGGGAGAGAATCACATAAGTGACCAAGGAGAGACACAAAATGTGCTGAGGGCCACCAGATGAATGTCTAACTGCACAACCCATTAGCAAATCACCAGAGAATATATAAAGAGTTAGGGTGCAATCTGGAGGCACACCTGTTATGCACAGAATATACAGTAAAGTCCCACCAGGGGCATATACGATCACAGAAACACTAGAACAGCATCTTTATAAAAAACAAGATAAATTGCACATTTCATTTAGACCATATGGTGAAATGGTTTTCAGTTCATGCATCCATTTTGCTTCTAATTGTAATAATTTTTTGTCCCAAAGACGTACCTTTCGTTTTCAACAATCAGCATCTTCATCCTCGGCAGCCTCTGGTACCGACACCGATCTGGAACCTAGCACTTCTACTACTTTGATTCAAAAACCCCCTTTAGGGCCACGCACACGCTCCGGCGCGGTCCCCACATCAGGAGGGGCGGGCAGGGGAAGAGGGGGCACAAAAGGCCCGAAGAAAATCTAGTATTCAATTTGTCCACTCGAGAACTTACAACGACCGAACAGAGGGTCATTAACCGTGGCTTGTCGTTTGTGCCTACCACGTACCACGATGATTTCCAATGGAAGGTTGACACCTTTAAATTAAATCGCCAACTGGCGCTTAAGGAATTCTTTCGGGACTCCACTACATCTTTGCCCTCACAACCCTTTAAAGCCACCTCCAAATTCACTCCAACTAGCAACAATGCTTCTATTATCTCTTTTACAAAGAGTCTGGAAATGTGTACAAACATAGGCCCGACACCGAAGGTCATACCCAATTTGTCTAGAGAGGAACGATTGTCGCTTCAAACCCTCTCCAAAGACACTAACCTTATCATCCGGCCTGCCGACAAGGGGGGCGCCATCATCCTACAAGACCGTACCACATATATGCAAGAAGCTTACAAACAGCTATTAGATGGCGTTACCTACAGAAAACTAAAGGGAGACCCCACGCAAACCTTTAAAAAGGAAATAGATATCTTTCTTCACTCAGCAGTACTTTCTGGGGGCCTCTCACAGCATGAGGCAGATTTCATGACCACGTCCTATCCCGTCACCCCTGTGTTTTACACACTCCCCAAATTGCACAAAAATCCCCTACATCCCCCTGGCAGACCCATCATATCTGCCAGGGAGTTACTTTGGCAAAATATAGCAAAGTTCCTAGATTCCAAATTTCAACCTTTAGTGCAAAAGGGACCTGCTTATCTTAGGGACATGACAGATTTTATTGTAAAACTGATGAATATATCTAACTTACCCAATGATATCCTATTGGTGACGTTAGATGCAGGTGTGGAGGCGGTACGGCGATGTCTTGTCCAGGAGGGGTTGTACTCTGAGGTCCAAAATTAAGTTCTGTTAACCCTTCTTGAATACACCCTTACAAGGAACTTTTTCCTCTTCAACATTGAGTTTTTCTTGCAAACGGTTGGCTGTGTGATGGGGTCAAATGTGGCCCCATCGTACGCCAACCTATTCATGAATGATTACGAGCAAGAGCATCTATTCAATAACCCGCGGTTCACGGAGGGCACGTCATTCTATGTACGTTACATAGATGACGTGTTCCTCCTGTGGAAAGCTGGGGAACAAGCTTTAACCCGCATGATGGATGACCTCAGCCATAATGGTTCGCCGATCCAGTTTACTTATAACTTCTCTCCTGCCAGCATCAACTATTTGGACGTGGAAGTTTCCTATGATGGTCAATGTCTGCACACTGGCATTTACTCAAAACCGACGGACCGAAACAACACTCTGCTGGCATCTTCATTCCATCCGGAATCCTTAAAATTTGGTTTACCGTACTCTCAGCTCCTACGGATTCATCGAATCACAGATGATGTTACAATTACCATCAGTAAAATGAAAGAGATGTGTCAGAAATTTAGTGAACGCGGTTATGATCCCGTCTCTCTACAGATTTAGTGAACGCGGTTATGATCCCGCCTCTTTACAGCAGATCATGGACAAAATTCTCCTCATGCCTAGAGCTGATCTACTTAAAACCAAATCTTCAAATGAACTGAAGAATATACTCCCGTTTGTTCACACATACACCAACCATAACAAAACAATTAGGCGAACATCATCCAGATTTTGGCCATTAGTGAGGGATGACCCCACTTTGAAGAATTTAAAACAAACTAAATTAATGCCATGTTACAAGAGGGGTTCTAATCTTAGAGACCTTTTGGTCCATTCTGATATCTCGTTACAACAAGACCGCATCCAGAAGAAAGGCTGTTTTAAATGCATTAATTGTCTCACCTGCAGATACCTTGAACCGTGTCAATTCTTTCACCATCCCTACTCAGGAAAAAAATACACCATCAATCATTATTTGACTTGCACGTCATCATTTGTCATCTATTTAATTTTTTGCCCTTGTGGGCTCAACTACGTGGGGAAGACCAAACGGACTTTTAGAGAACGAATGGCCCTTCATAGGTCAGCAATCCGAGCGGCACTGGAAGGTAGATCATGCGACCAGCCGGTCGCACAACATTTTGTAAAACTAAAACATAATCTTTCATCCCTCCGGTACAAGATCATTGATTGTGTCCCTCCGGTTCTGAGAGGCGGAAATAGGGACAAAAAATTATTACAATTAGAAGTAAAATGGATGCATGAACTGAAAACCATTTCACCGTATGGTCTAAATAAAATTTGCAATTTATCTTGTTTTTTATAAAGATGCTGTTCTAGTGTTTCTGTGATCGTATATGCCCCTGATGGGACTTTACTGTATATTCTGTGCATAAAAGGTGTGCCTCCAGATTGCACCCTAACTCTTTATATATTCTCTGGGGATTTGCTAATGGGTTGTGCAGTTAGACATTCATCTGGTGGCCCTCAGCACATTTTGTGTCTCTCCTTGGTCACTTATGTGATTCTCTCCCCCTTTACCCATGTATTTCTAGGCCATTACAACGCCCCTTTTTCGCCTTTTCTCAGATCTCCCTATATACCTTGGCGCCCCGCAGGGCTCTACGGTGCAGACTTGCTTTTAATTTCGTTATATGGTCACATTGGTGTGTCGGTGACACCTTCTTTCTCTCAGATGTGTTTTTTTCTCACTTTCACACTGTAGCCGCGGCTTGCGTTCCACGGACGCCGTTTCCTGGATGACCGCTAACGTCACTTCCGGTGCGCATCTCCCGGGGATCCGGACGCAGCGCCCATCGACTCTGGCGCGGTTTTTCACTTCACAGATTGGGTAAGTGGTTTCTCCTTCCTTTTTTGTTTAGTACATAAATGACATTGTTTGTATTACTTGTATACCCTGATGAAAGTACTTATTAAACGGTACTGAAACGTTGGTTTTTTGCTAAGTACCTGCAGTGTGTGGCGTGTTATTTGCCCTACCAGTCTCCGAGTGCCCTCCACATATGGATATACGTTGGCTGAAGCAGCAGGGGTGAGCACCGGAGCAAGTATCCTGTTGAAGCAACGAGTGCCTTCCCTTCACCAATATATATATATATTCTATTGCGAATGCGATTTTTTGCAGAAGAATATGAAAGTCGAAATATGCGAATACATAACTTTTTCTAATTATAACATGCTGAATTTATAAAGTTTGTAATTCGGAAATCTCTATTTCGAATGTCACTGTATTTATAATATTCGAATTTAGAAAATAACACATTTAGAATATAAAAAAGCTTTATTTTAAGACCTACCCGTGCTCTGACCATAAAATGTACCTAATACCAACAATGATATGTGCAATCCCTTAAAAACAACAGTACTTATAGTAATCCCCCACAGTTTAAAGTGCAGGCAGCTGTATTACTAGATGGATAGTTTGACACTATGCCTCCGATGTCTTCTCTTCAATCCCTCAGGTGTATGTAATAAGAGAGAAAGAAAAAAAATTGTGTAATACGTTCACAAACACTAATTTATTAATTACAAAAAACTTTAAAACATGAATACCAATTAAAACTGCTTTTAAAAGGTAAGAAAATAATAAAACCAGTTGCACACATAAAAAAAAAAACCCTGGGTACCAGAAGTCCAGTCTATTGGGTGTTAGAGAAAAAGTTCCTGCAGCGATGGCCCGGGTATCCACTTCTGCCTGGAACGATCGTGACTCTGGATAACTTGGGCTTGCGGTGAGGACATCAATGTGTACAATCTGCTGGCTCCACTTATGTGTTTTGAACCGTATAAAACCACATGTATATTCAGGTGGCTCTAATAAACACATTAGACACTGGCAAAAACAATACTATAAAATATGATAGATTTATTAAACCTTAAGACATTAGAAAAAATATTTTAAAACATGGACCTAAAGTTATCTGTATTCCACTTGAAATCCCTGGTAAAGTCCCACTTCAAATGTGAGCTCAGTAATACAATAAACATGCACTTGCTACTGTTGTTAATACAATAGGTACATATATGACGATTTTTGGTAGCTGATTGAATTATGGGAGGTACAAATGTACACCAATATTGAATCCCCCTACACCACTGGTGTCCGCGTTAGTCCCGGTGTTGCCCAAAAAGATAAGGGCAAAGATTGCATTCGGTCCCCGCTTCCAGTGGTATTGTGGTGGGTCGTATAGGTTGCAGTAAGCCGTCTATTGTAAACCATTCAGTTCAACCATATATATGTAAAAAGTAAGTTGGCTTACGGTACCGGTACTCTTTCTCTGCCTCCCGGATAATGGTGGTTCTCTATACCGCTATTCATTCTCCTTCATTCGGATCCAACAGGGGAGGTGATTGTAGCTTTAGCAGCCTCCGTGGGTGGCCAACCCCCGGATGGTGCGTAAGTCCTTCTCCCAGTTGTGTCAATATTTGACCATCTGTTGAAGGAACATTTAAGAGCAGGAGAAACTGTGACATTTACTTGCTTTGATAAAGTTCTCAGTGTAGAACGAAACACGTAAGCGACATTACCTGTGGACCTAAAGAAAAAGAAAAACATTTTTTCAATCCCTGTCAAGTACCATACCCACTATCTACTAAGAATTGTCAATTGGATCCTGCAAATATTGACACAACTGGGAGAAGGACTTACGCACCATCCGGGGGTTGGCCACCCACGGAGGCTGCTAAAGCTACAATCACCTCCCCTGTTGGATCCGAATGAAGGAGAACGAATAGCGGTATAGAGAACCACCATTATCCGGGAGGCAGAGAAAGAGTACCGGTACCGTAAGCCAACTTACTTTTTACATATATATGGTTGAACTGAATGGTTTACAATAGACGGCTTACTGCAACCTATACGACCCACCACAATACCACTGGAAGCGGGGACCGAATACAATCCTTGCCCTTATCTTTTTGGGTAATACCGGGACTAACGCGGACACCAGTGGTGTAGTGGGATTCAATATTGGTGTACATTTGTACCTCCCGTAATTCAATCAGCTACCGAAAGTCGTCATATATGTGCCTATTGTATCAACAACACTAGTGAGTGCATGTTTATTGTATTGCTGAGCATACATTTGAAGTGGGACTTTATCAAGGATTTCAAGTGGAATATAGATAACTTTAGGTCCATGTTTTAATATTTTTTTTTTTTGATGTCTTAAGGTTTAATAAATCTACCAAATTTTATAAGTATTATTTTTGCCAGTGTCTAATGTGTTTATTAGAGCCACCAGAATATACAAGTGGTTTTATATGATTCAACATTTCATATAATTTTAGATAATTCAATAATCAAAAGCGCTCTCATTGGTTTTCTTTTGTTTCATTGATTCCAGTTTCTGGAATTAGAGGGGAGGGTGCACTTCCTCCTCAGACGGCAGCTGTTCTTACTTATAATTTTGAATTTATTATCTAAGCGCCCATAAGCTTATTTTTTGTATTGAATTTGATTAGTGCTTACCCTGTACAAATCTGTACAAATCAGACTGCATTTACGCAATCTACGTAAGAAAAAGATACGTGGTAAAAATTTACTACGCGTGCAAAGTAGTAAAAATCACCAAACACCGGACATATATGTTATACGTCCAGTACTCCAAATACGGGCCAAGGTGAGTATTTATTGATAATTACACATTAGATGCATTGGAAACTAAATATAATCCTTATTAACATAACATTATAATTTGTTTCCTGCCACAGGAAATGAAATGCCAACGCAGAGGATCCACAATGTCTAAAAGATTGAATGATGGAATCAAGACTCCTATCAAGGATTGAGCGCCTGGTCCAACTCGCCAAGCTGCAGATCTAACATCAGGGAGTACTAGCAAATTCTGTGGAATATATGATAAATCAAATAAATTCCCACTCTAATGCTATTGATTCTTCTATTTCCAGCCAGCTAGCAATCGTTGATAATCTGGAGATGCCCATCAAAAGTGAGGCAACTACAACAGAGCTACAACTCATCCTCCAGGAACTGAGGAGACTGCAACCAACACAGAAAGAACCACAGTCAGGAACAAAATGCAAGAAAGAATTTTCAGATAAGCACAATAGAGTGTCATAACCTGGTATGTTGTACTCTGTATGTATGTATTTTTTGAAGTTTGACTTTTGCATTTTGTTAATGTTCTATGTGTAATTATAGCTCTCAACATGAGTGACCAATCTAGAACAGATATAAAATAAACAGAAGAAACTAAGATAAGGCTTTTAGATGAGCTGCAGGGGGTTCATAAAATAAAGATAGATGGATGTATTCTACTTGTATTGTTTAATACATACATACATACATACATACATACATACATACAATGTGATATTAAAAATAAGTTCAATCTTTATCTTAATGTTCATGATATTCTTTGCTGTTTACTCTTTACCTCACCTTCCCCCATGTGTGTTTTTATCAAGCAATGTGGAGGGTGGGAGGCAAAAACACAATGGAAGTAGAGATAGGATTTTCAAGGTGGGGAAAGTTATTTGCAGGACTGCTGATCTAGGGATATTTAGGAAACAATAATTTAATGGGGAGTAAAATCTTTCAGTAGAT
This sequence comes from Limnodynastes dumerilii, assembly GCA_011038615.1. NCBI lineage: Eukaryota > Metazoa > Chordata > Amphibia > Anura > Limnodynastidae > Limnodynastes > Limnodynastes dumerilii. The sequence goes on along the minus strand of WWET01005513.1, from coordinate 82,671 downwards.
AAAAAATTATAATATGAAATATAATATAATAGAAAAAAAATGTAATGACAAATTATTATTACTGAGCTCCAACACCTATTGTTGACAATTATATCACTATGAAATAATTATTGACAAATATATCACATCAGCCTATTTGTTTAATTTTCAATAATTTACAAGAAAATTATGTGTGTGTGTTTTGATTAAAAATAAAAAAATAAAAAATAAACAAACATTACCACATGTGATCTTACAGGTTTCATGCTATCATCATTCAGTTACAGTGACTATACTGCTATGCCACAACAGTCTGTCAATAGGTTTAGAGGTAATGTTTGAAAAAAATTCAACTTAAACACCCTTTCAGTAAAGTAATTTTTTTCAAACATTTCTTGTTGATAAGTGGAATAACCTGCAATCTGAGTTGGTTGAGGCTAACACATAAAATCAGTTTTTTTTATGCTTGGGATAAATATAAGGATATCTTAAACCTCAATCTAAATTAAGAGTAAAATAAGTTCTAGGGTCAGTATAGTATTAAATAAACAGCTGGACAGACTGGAAGGGCAATGTGGCTCTTTTCTGCCATCACATTCTATATAAATATTACCACTTGTGTTCTCATGGGTCTGGAACCCTAATTATTATGTGAAATGTGTTTCTTTTAATCCATATATCACTGTAGATACACATGTCTTTAGTAAATTATTGAAAATGTAACAAATAGTCTATTGTGATATAACTGTTGCCAATGATATCACTTTATGTAATATAATTATCACCAATTATAACACTGTGATTTAATTGTCAACATTGTGGGTATGGATGCGCAGGGGGGACTGGTGACACAGAAGGCGACAGGAACTATACTGTCAGTATGGCAACTGCATCTTGTGGACAATTATATCACTGTGATATAATTAGGACAATTATATCACAGAAATATATAATAGGTGACATTTTAATAAGTATGGCTTTGACACAAAATAATGGACAGTTGGTTGACCCAGGAGAAAATAACCTGGCAAAAAAAAAACAAGTGATAGGAAGAGTCCTAGTATTATTGGGCCTGATCCAGAGCTACGATTTAGCGTTGAGCGTACTAACGCTCAGCGTTACATCGTGGACTCCCCCTGACACTCCCCCTGCCCCCAGCATACTTACCCTCGCTTACGCCGGCTGAAGGCTACCTTAACTTAGGGTAATTACGCTGGGACGGCGGCATTGTTACTATAACGCCACCTTCCCAGCCTCATTACCCTCCCTCCCTCCGCCTCCCTACACTAACTACAACGTAGTATGCTAGGGGACGCTCCCTCCAGCGTTACTACGCTGGTGCTACGGACGACCGATCCACGATCGGGTGTTGCCGTAGTCACGCCGGGCAGATGTTGCTTTTCAGCCGATCTTACTCTTACGCCTGCCATAGTTACTACGGCGGGCGTAGCTCTGGATCAGCCCCATTGACACTAGAGGCTTCATTTACTAAGGTCGATTTTTTACAGCGATTCAACATCGATCATCATCGCTGGATTTGAGCAGCGATTTTTTTGCAAAATTTGCAGAATTTACTATGCCTGAATTTTTGCCATCGATGTTGAATCACCGTCGATCTTGATCAATTTTAAAATGGAAAAATCGCCATGCTTTTCTATTGAAAAGCACAGCGATTCTCCATCTCAAAATCGGCATGCATTTTCCTATCACTTATTATCCTGCTGACGCATATACTACTATAAGGAAAAGCATGGCCATGTGTTTGTGGCCATGCTAATCCTTATAGTAGTGTAAGCAGCAGCCTTATAAGTTATAGAACAAATGTGTTCTGTGTCTGTAAAGAATGTTACAAAGTACCCACATAAAACTTGCAATATTAAATTACCTAACCCTACATGTAAAACCCAGAATAAAATGTGTACAAAATGTCCCTGTGTCACTATATTAAAATGGTGGCCACCGCATTACAATGTCCCCTAAAGTGTATTTTGCATGTGTAATGTGTATGATAATAATAAATAAATGACGCGACTCACCGTTTAGCAGTCATCTGTCTTGAGGATGACTTGCTTCGATTGTCAGCTTCATTTGCAGATCTTCGTTCCATGTCGCAGGAGGATGCTTGTCACCTTGCTTGCAGATGTTCCTCCGGTGCTGGCAGCTGGTCTTCGGCCTCTTCTGGCCCTTCCGCAACGCATACTTTCTTCCTCCTCTGTGTCCCCGCTCCTAATGACCGGTCTGTCACTAGGGGGCCTCCTTTTATAGAAAAAGTGACATCATAAATATTAGGGGGCTCTAGTGAGCGCTCTAGTGTTTATGACGTCATTTTTACTATAAAAGTGTTTTTTTGCTTGGGGAAAAACACGTCAACTATGTTGACATGTGTTTTTCTATTAAAGTGTGAGACGCTTTCTAGGAAGGTAATTTTTTTTCAGCCCTCACAGATTGCACTAGAGGCAATTTAGTCAAATCGCCTTTAGTGAATGAACCGTGTTGTATAGGAAGCATTAGAAAAGTCAGGACTGGGAGGGTAGAACGATGTTGGTCGATTTGGTGGTGAAAAAGCCCAAATTCCCGGGACTTTGGCTTTAGTAAATACAACGATGGTGAAAACACAGTTAAAGTCCCGGGACTTTGGGCGATTTTGCCAACATCTACCTTAGTAAATGAGGCCCTAGGGCTATTTGTACCCAGGAGGGCAGGAACCACGATGGTATTTGCAGGAAGAACCAGCTCTGCTGCTAACTTAATTAAGAATGTATGATATCATATATTTTATTTTTTACAAGCTGGGGTGCATAACTACATTCAGTGCTGTATGAATGTCCAGCTATCGTTACAATGTCTCTCTGGCACGAGTACACACTTTGGGGTAGATCCAGACCAATGCACGTCTTACTGATGTGCGTGGTCTTGAGTTACTACAGCGTAGCAGGGAGTGCACTTCCCGCTCAATGTAGAAAAATCCGGACACTTATGTGTCCAGATTGCTACCTTAAAAATTACGACTCGGTCTATGGACTGACGTCTGCTGACCTTGTCGTGCTAGGGCTTCTTCCGTCCCGCTACCTAATTTAAATGCCTATCTCCGCCTAGATGGCGGAGATACGGCATACATAAAGCACTGGCTGGCCCCTTTAAGGTATCAGCCAGCGTTACATATGCCGGCCAGTACACTAGCGTAGCTATGATGTGCGCATGTGCACATCATAGCTGCCAGTGGAAATATGCATGCACAGTATTTATATATTTTTATAAATAAAGTGATTAGAGGAATTATGCAGGGCAACAGTTTTCCTGGAAAATCAAACCAATCATAGTACATAAAATATAAAAAAGACAGGGATGAACAATTTTTGTCTATAGTCCTTTGGCACATTTTGTTCCTAGATTTTTCTATTAGAAAATGTCTTTAAATTCTATTATTTGTGATCGTTACATTAGGTTTAAAAATACCAAGGCTTCCGAGATTTAATTTTAGCTGGTGTCATTTTTTTATACACTACCAATTAGTGTTATTGAATATTTAAGAGTGCAAATGTCCAGGCAATACATTGATATTTCAGCTGGTGGCAGGGGCGTAGCTAAAGGTTCATGGGCCCAGGTGCAAAAGATCAACTAGGGCCCCCCACCCCCCCCACCTATAACAAAAATAAAATTTCTATCTATTTACTATATATATATATATATATATATATATATATATATATATATATATATATATATATATACACATATACATTCATTT
>WWET01005513.1:46068-57018 GCA_011038615.1 Limnodynastes dumerilii | reverse complement strand
GGATATATCTTTAAATTGCTTACTGCACACAGATACTGACCAGCTTTACTATCACACTGTTATTTAGACTTGGGATAGGAAACATCACCTCTCTACTCTAAAACTGTTTGCAGCAGATGAAATATGACTCCCCTGAAATCAGCATGGTTTAGCCCAGGTGTAACTAAGTTCATGCACTTAACAAGGTCTGGATCCAGCCCACTGTGTCAGTCTCGTATGTATGTGCTTTGCATTTGATAACTGCAACCTGTGTTGGCAGTTGAATGGCTTCTAACAGTCCTTTTATGTGTCTGGAGTGTGCTACAGGTGTCCCAGCTGCTGTTATAAAGTTTCTGAGTCTCCACAGGGCTCCAAAATCATGTACTACACCAAAAGCATACCTTGAATCTGTATAGATATTAGCAATTTTTCCTTCTGCCAGTTCACATGCCCTTCTCAAAGCTACAAGTTCTGCTACCTTGGCTGAGTGAGGTGGTCCTATAGGTTCAGCTTCTACTATACCTTTATCGTCTACTACAGCATAACCAGTACACAATTCACCTGTGTCAGTCTGTCTATGACAACTCCCGTCTGTGTAAAAGATCACATCTGCACCATCTATTGGGGTGTCACGTATGTCAGGTCTTGCAGTAAAGGATTGGTTTAGATAGTCCATGCAGTCATGAGTGTCTGCTTGTCCGCTAAATTCAGTCGTTCCCAGATCTCCGTCCACCCTTTGTGCATCATGAGGCACGTACGGTAAATACGAAGCTGGATTTAGCGTATTACACTGTTTAATTTTAATATTAGTGGGTGCCATAAGCGCTAGTTCCCATCTTGTAAACCGTGCAGAGGAGACTTGTCTAGTCTGAACAGAATTCAACAGGGCAGATACAGTATGTGGTACATGAACAGTCAAATCATGACCTAGTACTACATCTTCACTTTTAATCACCAGAAGAGCGGCAGCCGCCACTGCTCTGAGACAAGCTGGGAGTGATTTAGCTACAGTGTCTAGCTGGGCACTGTAGTACGCCACTGGCCTGTTAGCATCTCCATGTTTCTGTGTCAACACTCCTGCCGCACAACCAACAGCTTCTGTGCAATATAGGTCAAAAGGTTTAGTATAGTCAGGGATTACAAGGGCTGGAGCTGACATTAAACTTTCTTTCAGATTTCTGAAGGCCTGCTCTGACTGCTCTGTGTGTATTACATGGTCAGGCTTAGAAGCAGAGATTAGCTCCTGTAATGCTAATGCTAACATGGAAAACCCAGGAATCCAATTCATGCAGTATCCACAAGCACCTATAAATGAACGAACTTGCTGTTGATTCTGCGGTACTGTCATCAACTGTATCGCTTTGATTCTGTCTTCTGTCAAATGTTGTAACGCTTTGGTAAGGCAGTGTCCCAAGTACTTGACTTTGGTTTGACATGGCTGCAACTTTTCCTTAGATACCTTGTGTCCTGTTTGTGCGAGATGAAACAACAATTCCTTAGTATCACTCAATGATGCCTCAAGAGATTCAGAACATAACAACAAATCATTCACATACTGTATAAAAACCGACCCATTACTGGGTTGAAAAGATTGCAAACAATCATGTAAAGCTTGAGAAAAGATGCTGGGGCTGTCAATGAAACCTTGGGGTAACCGTGTCCATGTATACTGTACCCCTCTGAATGAAAATGCAAAAAGGTACTGACAGTCAGGGTGTAGGGATATAGAGAAGACTGCAGAACACAAATCAATAACGGTAAAATGAGTAGAGGTCGCAGGAATTTGCATTAATATGACAGCTGAATTAGACACTACAGGGAACTGATTCTACAACCTTATTAACACCCCTTAAATGTTATACCAGCCTATAACCCCTCCCCCCAGACTTCTTAACTGGGAATATGGGACTATTTGCTACACTAGAGGTGCGACTCAAGATCCCTTGCTGTAACAACTGTTCCATGATAGGAAGTACACCTATTTCTACCTCAGGTTTCACAGGATACTGGGGTATTTTTGGCGTTTGCCTACCACTTTTTAGTGTTACCATGACTGGTGACACATTAGCCATCAATCCAGTGTCCTGTCCATTCTTGGTCCACAGTGTTAGGTTGCGACGGTGATCTGTTCACCGGCATGTCTATTTGGTTGCCAGGGTTACTCTATGCTTTAGACGCTGGCCGGGTTCTCTCCTAGCGCTGTGCGCATCGCGTCACTGCTATGCACGCTGAGGGAGCGTCTATCACCTGCACTCGCATTGGCTGGCCGCGCTTCTTATTCTCCTCCCACTTGTCTGTTGGCGCGGGTTATAATTTCTCTCTCCGTGGCTGCAGTTACCTCGTGCTGTGTCTCGTCCTGTCTTCGGTCCATGCTACTCGTGCCTCAGGCTATGAATCCTCGGCCTCTCCAGTTCCTGCCCTCTATTGCTGGCGTGGTTGGATGTTACTGTCTCTCGTTTTCCTGAAGCTCTTTAGTCTCCTTCTGTCGGTCCTTTTCTATTGTGGCTACCTTCTTGTACTTAGGACCTTTTTGCTACTCGCTATTTCATTTATTCACTACGGTGTACAATACATTGTGCTGCTGCTGACTATTCATGTGTCTACCTGCGGTGTTCAGTACATAGTGCTGTTGCCTGTTATTTATGTGTCTACCAGCAGTGTTCAGTACATATTGCTTTTGTTATTTAACTTTGGGTCAAATCCAGCACATAGTGCTGTGGCCATTTACTATCCATTTAAACAAGCAGTTCCCCAGCACATAGTGCTGTTGTTTGTATACCTTTCGCCCACTGCGTTCAGCACATAGTGCTGCTATTATTTGGCATTTTCCTGTTTATTCTTTCCTCCAGGTTCAAGCACATAGTGCAAGCTGTTATATTGCATCTTATTGCTCATTCATGTCCAGTACATAGTACTGTGTTGTGTTTAATTTTGTATGTGGCACATAGTGCCTGTTCTTTCTGTTTTGGCCTCTTGGCATCTTCATGCTGTTGTCAATAAACTTTTCCTTGCTACCAATCAAGTTCCTCTTTATTGTTCATACTGGGTATTGAGAATCACTGGTTGAGCTCTGAATGTCTTTCCATCTTTTCTAAAACTTCCACTCTCCTCCCCCTTACCTTTCTCTCTCTGAGAGCGTAACATACACACTAAAGAACCGTATATGGAGGCTGAACAAACAGAAAGGGCAGATCTGTAAGCTGAACACACATAAGTGCCACATATGGAGGCTGAACACACTGAAGGGGCAGATATGGATGCTGGACACGCAGAAGAATCATATATGGAGACTGGACACAATAAAGGGGCAAATAGGAACACCAGATACATAAAGGTGCAGATATATAGGCTGTAAACATAAAAGGTGCAGATATGGAGGCTAAATACACTTAATTGTCAGATATGGAGACTGAACATACTAAAGAAGTATATATGAATGCTAAACATATTGAAGACTGGACACAGAGAATGATGCAGATTTCACAGAGGCTGGACACAGAGATTGGGCATATATGGAGGCTGGACACACTGAAGGAGCAGATATGGATGCTGTTCAAACTTAAGAATCAAAAGTTGAGGCTGGAAATACTGCAAAGGCATATATTGAGGCTGGACACACTGAAAAGGCTGATATGGAGTCTGGAAATACTGAAGTGGAAGTTATGGAGGCTGGACACACAAAAAGGGTAGATATGGAAGCTGAACTTTTGACATACTAAAGTGGCAGATATGGAGGATGGACACAATAAAAGGATAGTTATGGAGACTAGACACACTAAAGGGGCAAATATGGAGGATGGACACATGGAAGGGGCATATATGGAGGTTAAACACACTATGTGGGCAGATATAGAGGCTGAACACACTGAAGGGGCAGATATGGAGACTGCACACAGAGAATGGATCAGATATGGAGACTGGAACCATACAATGGGGTAGATATGGAGGTTGGATACAGAGAATGAGGAAAATATAAAGGGGCAAATATGGAGACTGGACACACTGAAGAATCAGAAATTGAGGCTGGACACACTGAAGAATCAGAAATGGAGGCTGGATATGCTGAAGGGGCAGATATGGAGTTTGGACACACAGAAGGGACAGATATGGAGGCTGGACACACAGAAGGGGCAGATATGGAGGCTGGACACATATGTAAGGGGCAAAATTGGACGCTAAACACAAATAAGGAGCAGAAATGGAAGCTGGACACACATATAAGAGGCAGAATTGGACTATTGACACAAATACAAAGAGGTAAAATCAGGGCGCATTTTTCACACATATTTCACACACTTTAATAGTACATGAATTATTTTTGCATCCTGCCAGAGAAATCTAGATGTCATATCAGTAATTCATCCCCCTAAAACTGTCTCAGAATGATAGTTATCTATTTCTTGTTTAAAGTACATAGTAGGATCTGAAGGCAATGCCTTATAACAAACAGTATCAGAGAGTTGTCTCTCAAGTTCAGCTATATAAGTGGATTTATCCAAAATTACCACTGAAATACCTTTATCAGCTGGATGTATAATTATGTCCTTGTTATTACATAACTGTAAAACAGCACATCATAAATTGTACAGGAGGTTATGAAATCTGTCAGGTTTAACATTTTGTACAACTTGGCCATTGACAGATTATACAAAGACAAGTTATAAATTACAGTTTCTTTCTGACCATATTGTATATCTTTCGACTTCCTTTGGTGCTTTTTTTCCACCCCTTTTACAGGATATTTTCAAATGCAATTCCCAGCATTTATATTCTTTCTTAAAAAAAAAAAACCTTTAAGAGTTTATCATGCTATGAATTGTCTGAGTCACTAAGTAAAGTCTGAGGAAAGTTCGAAAGTTGACTTTATAACGATTATGCATACAGGCAGACAAGAAGCCAGGAAGGCAGTAAGCCAAGCCAAGATGCCTGGTTGTAGCACAACAGTAACTATACAAATGTATGACTGAATATGAAAGACCCTAAAAATCTGATATTATTTTGAGAATCATATATAGGTAGAGTTATAATATTTTAACCACTGCACTAAAGAAGGTAAAGCAGGGTTGCTGACTCTCCTGGAATATCCGGAAAACTCCCGAAATTTGGGCAGTTCTCCAAACTGCCGGCAAAGCTCCCACAAGCCCCGACCAGCTACTAATAACTGTTTTAATCGCTAGAGTTACTAGGGATGTCATCAAGCCCTGTACATCCCATGTAACACTAAAGATTACATAAATGATTGGCAGGGGCCGGGACTTAATGACGTGATTTGCATAAATCGCTCCGGGTTCTCCTGGAGGGAAGCTTTAAAAAGTCGGCAACCCTGAGGTAAAGTAAAGTTAGATTTCAAAAGTACAGCTATTTACAGCAGCTCAACCTCTCTTCACTGGTGGACTAAGCCTGAACCACAGCTGGTTGCTAGGTAACTGGGACCTCTGTTACTAAGCAGGAGAAATACTGTGGCCTGTGTTTATCCATGCAAACAGTTTCACTGTGAGTATCTGTAACAGGACGCAATTTTTGTTTGTGTTTGTAGCAGAACTGCTTCTTCAGGTCTGATTGGCTGAATGTGGCTTTAAATAGCTGATGGGGGATTGCCCTGCAAGCATTAGCCACTTGTTCTGTTCTTGATGTTCTTCCAGCAATCTCTGCTTGCTGCAGGGTTCTAGTCTGATCTTTATTTTGCCATTTTATGATCTCTGTTTTGTTAACTCTGCTTATTCCTGGTTATCTATTTTACACTCCGTGGTTCATTTTCTCTTATTCTGTATCCCTGCTACCCATGCTGATTACCTCACTTCTGGTCCCTTTTCTATCGATTTTGCTGTGTGTACGTGTCACAAATATAGGTACTCTGAACCAGAAAGAACCACTGAATATTGTAAACAGTAAATGAGGCTTTAATGTAACATTATTAGTGTCATAAACCCTGGCACTTACCACGTCAAAGGTCGTTTTCCAGCATGTGGCAGCCTCCTGCCCAACCTTGCCATGTTCCCAGGAGTTGTATTCTCGTGCCAGCCGGTGCTGTTCTCCAGGACATGAATTTCTACTTGGAAACCTCACATGATCTGAATCTGCCAATCAGATTCTGCCTCCAGTAGTCACATGACATAAATAACCAATCCTTGTCTGGGGTGCATAATTTAAACCCTAAGCACTTTTCAAAAAGTGCCAGAACAACTTCCTAGCTCCAGTGGATGTCTGTTGTCTCTTTCCAAAGAGCATTCCTGGTGGTTCTCTATATTTTGTTCTGGATTGCTAACTCCAGCATCAGATCTCTGCTTTACTGTCTGCTGTTGCAGATCGCTACTCAAGTACCAGACCTCTGCATTAGCACCTGCTGTCTGCGGATTGCTACTCCTGAACAGACCTCTGCTTTACCATCTACGACCTGCAGATCGCTACTCCAGTACCAGACCTCTGCTTTACCACCTGCTGTGTACTGATAGCTACTCCACTATCAGACCTTGTGTAATACCTGCTACCCGTGGATTTCCAGTCCAGTCTGGTTCCAGTCCAGTCAAGTCCAGTCTTGTTTCAGTTCAGTTCAGTTTTGTCCGAGTTCAGACCAATCTAGTCATGTCCAGACTGGTTTTATTTAGTCCAGTCCAGTCCTGTCTGGTTCCAGTCCATTCCAATCCAGTCCAGACCAGTCTGGTCCAGTCAAGTTCCTATCGCACACCACCTAGTCCATGAGCAGAAACATAGGGCCTGATCCAGACCTAGGCCTGCTTGCATTTTTATGCTCGGCGTAGACATAAAAACGCTGTTTTCCATGTTCTGTGCATGCATGCGGCAGATGTTACGACCAGAAACTCTGAACATACTTACGAGCCTAAGCTCCACAGCGTAAATATGAACGAAGTGGTGTGCCAGCCATATGACACCCGTAATTACGTTTGGGCATGCTAAGCACCGTAACTACGCATGGAGCCTACGGACGTCTGTGGTTACGCTCTGAAAAGTTAGGGTAGGGTTTGGTCATCATAAGACAGCATAAATACAGACGACCAAGGGGAGTGCCTAGGTGAGTGCTTCGTAGGTACGCAGGCGTAAATACGCTACACACAAGGGCGTATTATTTGCGTAGGTCTGGATCAGGCCCATAGAATCATAGAAACACAGAAAGGGACGGCAGATGGCCCATCCAGTCTGCCCAGTTGTTCATTTAAAACTATACTGACCCTTGACCCTATTTACCCTTAATTTAGTTTGAGATTTAGGATATCCTTATATTTATCCCACGCATGTTTAAACTACTGTGTTGGGAGATGGGAGGCTATTCCACTTATCTACCACCCTTTCAGTAAAGTAATTTTTCTGTACATTTCCTTTGAAGCTAACACCCTTCAGTTTATATTCAAGCCCTCTATTACACCTCTTCCTTCGAAAAATACAACCCTCCTCTATCCATTCACAACCATTGATATATTTGAAAGCTGCTATCATATCCCCCTCTCCCTTCTCTGCTCCAAGCTATACATGTTTAGTTTCTCTAGCCTTTCTTGGTATGATTTGTGACACATGCCATGGACCATTTTAGTTGCTTTTCCTTGCACGGTCTCTAATGTATTTATGTCCTTCTGGAGATATGGCCTCCAGAACTGAACACAGTATTCTAGGTGAGGTCGTTCCAAGATCTATAAAGGGGCATTACTACCTCTCTCTTTCTGCTACTAATTCCTCTCCCTATGCAACCAAGCATCTGACTTGACTTTCTCATTGCTTTGTTACATTGCTAGGCTTCCTTTAAGTCACATGAAATAATTACTTTTAGATCCCTTTCCTCCTCAGTAGTTTCTAATGGAGTGCCATTAATGATATACTGAGCTTATGTGTTTTTGTGCCCCAAGTGCATGATTTTTGGCATTAAACTGCAGTTGCCACCACTCTTGACCATTCCTCCAGTCTACCTAGATTATCCCTCATTTTCTGTACCCCTCCTGGCATGTCTACCCTGTTACATATTTTTCCCCTCAATACCATATACTACCAGTACTATATTAAATAGTACTGGTAGTAGTCCATTTATTACAACCCTCTGTTGTCTATCCTGTAACCAAGATCGTATCCATGCAATTATCTTTAAGTCCAATCCCAAAGTTTCCAGCTTATTTAACAGTCTGCGATGTGGCACAGTGTCAAAAGCTTTGCTAAAATCTAGATAAGCTATGCCTCCAGCTCCTCCTTTATCTAACACTTTACTGACCCAGTAAAAAATTAAATAAGATTTGATTGACATGATCTTCCCCCAGTAAAATAATGCTGCTTGGGATCCTGTAAGTTACTGGATTTAAGATACTGTACAATTTGTTCCTGGGCCAGTTTTTCCTCAGTTTTTGCCTTTGCTGTTTCACCTGAACACCCAGCACACCCTGGGAACCCAGAAAGGATACCTAATATGGTAATTCCATGACAAATAGTAACAAAAATAAAGGAGTAAATTTACTAAGGGGTGATTTTTGCTGTGATTATAAATCGCCGCACAAAATCGCTGGATTTACTAAGGAGCACTTTGTGCTGGTGATTTATAATCGACAGCAATGTGGAAGCTGAACACATCATGATGTGGAGGCTGAGCAAATATCTTTAAAAATTGCTGCACAACCATACCGCAGCATGGTATTAACCGTTTGCATACTGTGACATGTAGTAAAAGTGGGCACAGCACACCCATGTATTGCAGGGCATGCTGTGCCTTTTAGTACCATCAGCGGCAGCATGCCAAGGATTAATTGCATGCTGCCGCATACATAATGTGTCTGTTACATAGATCAAAAATATGTGCCCTTTTTCATATAACTACATTATATGTGCCCCAATTCCAATAACTTTAGTATATGTGCCCCAATTCAAACAAATAGTAATATTGTGCCCCAGTTCAAATAAATGGTAATATTGGCACTTATTCAAACTTAAGAGTCAGTGTCTTTTTAGGTGTCTAAATTGAAGGAGGGACAAACAGCACATCTGTAGTACCTTTATTTATGCGGGTTATGTAGGATTTAAGAACTGGATGGCTCTGAAACACCATTACAAACCTAGTTAATTTAGATTCGCAGTGACTTAAGAATGAAGGGGCGCGGCGGGTCAACATAACCACAAAGAGTGAGTGGAAATTTAAATGGGGAAATCTGGGCGTGGTTAGCCCACTACGTTCCTGATGTTGCCACTTACACACACAACTACGAACCTAAAGTTAAGGTAGCCTCGGTTGCAATCTCCGGTTAGAACATGTGAATTGCGAAAAAGGGACATCCGAAAAGGAACTTTTCTAATACTTACCAATTTAGACTATTTTTTCACCAATTCACTTTCGCAATTAGTGATATCCCTCCACTGCACTTCCGCTATCGCCGGACCAGGGACAGGTGAGTAAACTATCTGTGCGTGGGAGGGAGGGTTAGGGTCAGGCTGCGGGAGATGGTGGTTTAGGGTCAGGCTGCAAGTAAGGGAGGTTTAGGGGCAGGCTTCCAGGAAGGGAGGGTTAGGGTTAGGGTAGTGAGTGGGGAGGGTTAGGGTAAGAATTAGGGAATGTAGTGGGGGATATTTTTTTTGCTAAGTTTTCGAGGCATATGCAATCGAAATGCCAGCAACTGGCTAGGAGGAATCTGAAAATTCAGATTTTCTATGCTAGGACCCACACCTGGTAGCCTTATGGCACTCAGAGTTAGTTAAGAAGCTGAAAACCAAGGGTGTTTCAGGGGAGTCGGTAAGCTATTTGGGTGTGTCAAATTTAGAACCTAAAGCCTTATTAAGTGTGAATCAGATCCATTGTGCCCTGATTTAAATAAATAGTAATAGTGTGCCCCAATAGATTTATATAGTAATATTGTGCCCGATAGAAATGAATATTAACAGTGTGCCCCAATAGAATTAAATAGTTATAGTGTGCTCCAGTGCTATGTTTAAAATAATGTGGCCCAATATTCTTCTTTTTTTTTTTTTTAACGTTTTTTTTTTTTTCATTATTTTTCCAACAAACATACATATGAGCAGGATTTACAGAAAATGCGGAAGATAACAAGCGTAATTCAAACAAGGTCTCAAACATGCTTGCAAGGTACCGATACACAAGTGCATATACAGGCAAAGAGACGATACAATATCATGTGTTACCATAAAATCATGTCTACATGGGTATAAACTGCATAAATCCCGCTTTTTAAATAAAAAACCACAGCAAAATAATAGAAATAAACAGTACAATAAAATAACATAAGATGAACTAAAAAGAAATAAAAATAAAGACATAACTATAGAAGAACACGTCCACGCCTTGTCTCCCTTCTTTGCTGATTTACATTACGTTACGGGAGATGGGGTGTGGGTCCCCGGTTAGAAAATCCCAATTTCAAAAATTCGAATTGCGAATTTTCTTTTGCGAATGCGAATTTTCTCCGAATTGCTAAAATTCGAAAAAAGCATACACCTAAATGTTTCTATTTATACTAGTCTGAAATTATAATCATTCTAATTCGAAAGTCTGTATTTCGAATACAACTTTATTTAGAATAGCGTACATTTCGATACAGAGCAAACTAGAATTACAGAGCAAAGTAGAATAATGGTCAATTTCGAAAATCTGAATTTCGAAAATCTTCTAGTAGAATACATGTATTTTGCGAAAAATCGGATTGCGAATCGTTCGCATACCGAAATAGCCGTATTGCGATTTTTATGCGAAATTTTCGCAAACGGCAGACGCAATGTGTTAGCTTTTGATTATTGACAGGGATTAACTATACTTCCATATGAAGGGAGGGAGTGAGTGCTTTCATCTTCAAATCAACCTTTTTGCTGTCAGTTTTAATTTAATTTAATTTTATTTGATGTAATTTCACCTTTAATTTGCGTGTATTTACTTCCAAATAAGGTGACCAGTGTAATAATTACAATGTTTTCTATTTGTGCCTCCCACTTTTTAAGTGACCAGTAGTAATGGTCCATTGGGCCTGATCCAGAGGT
>WWET01005513.1:33908-45487 GCA_011038615.1 Limnodynastes dumerilii | reverse complement strand
CCAGAGGAGGAGGAGGATGAAGGCAGGGGAATAAAATAAAAAAAATACAAAAATAAATAAATAATAATAATAATAATAATAATAATAATAATAATAATAATAATAATAATAATAATAATAATAATAATAATAATAATAATAATAATAATAATAATAATAATAATAATAATAATAATAATAATAATAATAATAATAATAATAATAATAATAATAATAATAATAATAATAATAATAATAATAATAATAATAATAATAATAATAATAATAATAATAATAATAATAATAATAATAATAATAATAATAAATTAAAATTAATAATTGTAAAAACATACTATAATAAATCAATTATATTATTAATATTATTATTAATATTATTATCATTATTTTTATTGTTATTGTACTTTATTTATTTATTTATATATTTGTTTATTTATGAATAACAACATTAAATTAAATAAACAATTAGTATATTTATTTATTTAATTAACATTAAATGAAATGAAATGTAGAAATTGAAAAGAATAGCTATATAGAGAAAATTCGAAAATAGAAATGTAGAAATGGAAGTATATTCTGAATAGGGAGCTTTATGAAATAGAATTGTTCGAAATTGAGAATAATAGCAATAGAGAATAATCGAAAATACAACAATCGAAATAGAAATACAATCGAAATGTGCATGTTTCGTAACCTATTACATTCGAAATAGGGAACGTTCGAAATAGCGAAAATTCGAAATCGCGAACTTTCGAAATAGCGAAAATTCGCAATTTAGTGGTCGAAATAGAGATTTTCGAAATTGGCATTTTCTAACCGGGGACTGCATACCTGGGAGATGGAATATATAAACACACTACTTGTGCTCCAAGTTAACTAAACCAAAGATTATAAGTGGCGTTGCCCATGGGGATCAGTCAAAAGAAACCTATAAGATTGAGTTTAGTGGGAGTTTTGAGACGGTGTTAAGGTGGTAATGGCTCAGATTGTAAATTCCTACATAGGAACCAAGTCGTGTTCTCAAATATTTTAAGAATGGTCGTTTGGGTCATGGCTTCCAGTGATTCAATATATTTTCCCCATTTTGCGTGAAAGCGTATGACCCCCTTATCTATTTCTGACAAGGTGGCTCCCCTATCGAAGTACATCAACTGCAGCAAAGATGACCTGACCCCCCCCCCCCAAGGATGGAGCAGACTGTTTAGTCTAATGTACTAATATGAGACTTCTGGCGACTGTTACTATAACCGTGACTAGGGAAATAACCATCTTTTTATCTTCTCCTAAATTCCAGTTATCGAAATTAGCACATAACATAGCCTGTGGGTCTGCTGTGAATGAAATGAAAAATAGTGAGCTGATATATACAGCAATCTTGTGCCAGAATGTTTTAATTTTCCGGCATTCCCACATTGCGTGAATAAAATTAGCTGGGGAACCCCTGCATTTAGGGCAAACATCTGGGAAGGAGTTATCCAGCAAATGTCTCCTGTTTTGGGAGATGTAGGCTCTATGAACCGTACGTATGTGTACCTCTTGGAGTATAGCGGATTTCAAAATCCGCAAAGTTTTATCGAAATGTGAATGCAGGACCCCAGAATCAGAGATTCCAGGCACATCCACCTGCCATCCCCCCACCAGGGAGCTCCAGGTCACCTCTCTATCCCCACCAAGGAGATCCTTCTGCAGAAATTTTGTTTTATATTTGTTACCCTTGATGAAGTGCAGTAACTGCATCATCTGGTCTGTCTTGCCAGGGTCTGAAAAAGGACAGGGGAGTGTTTGGGAAAAATGATGAACCTGCAAATACATATAAAACTGCCAGTTAGGGAGATCATATTTTGTTTTGAGGGCCTGAAATGAAAGTAGCTGACCCCCAGGGTCGAAGATGTCGTTGGTAAGTATTATACCTTTTTCTTTCCACTTCTGGAACCAGTGGTTATCCATTCCCAAAGGGAAACCTAGGTTGCCCGTTATAGGCACATATATGGAGCTTAAGGGGTTCCTATCATATTTTTTATTGGTGTAGAGCCAGGATCGGTGGGTGTATCGGAATAAAATATGCCGGAGGCATGAGTTAGGGATATCTTTTTTTCTACACAAAAACAGGGCAGC
This sequence comes from Limnodynastes dumerilii, assembly GCA_011038615.1. Lineage (NCBI taxonomy): Eukaryota > Metazoa > Chordata > Amphibia > Anura > Limnodynastidae > Limnodynastes > Limnodynastes dumerilii. The sequence continues at coordinate 43,375 of WWET01005513.1, read as the reverse complement.
TGGGGAGAAAGATTTAAAGCACTCTTCTTCCGGAGATAAATTGGTGCATAAGCTTTTCCTCAGAAACCAAGCTGCTATATATCAAAAGTGGATTGCATGACAAAAGGTGGTGATATCTAGTTTACCCAGCCCACCTGCATCCCTTGGGGACTTCATTCTGGATATTGCTATCCTGGGTCGCTTGCCATTCCAAATAAAATTGCTAAACATTTTATTACATATTTTGGTGTCGCAGTTTAACATGAATAACGGGAGCATTTGCAAAATGTACGAGAGCTTGGGGAATATGACACTTTTTATTACAGCCAATCTACCCAAGAGAGACAGACTAAGACGTTGCCATTCCTCCAGTAATTTCATTATTTTCTGTATCACAGGTTTAAAATTCGTATCACAGATAGAGGAGAGCTTAGGTGTCAAAAAGATTCCCAGGTATTTCATTTTGTGATGAGCCACCCCAAAAGTGTCCCTAATCTGTTACATATTATTTAATTTATCCAATCCCGTTAAAGGAATGATTTCTGATTTCTGGAAATTTACGTGGTATCCCGCAAAGGATCCGAATTGTGTTATCGTAGATATTATAGCTGGAAGGGGTATCTGCAGCTCTGAGACAAATAGGAGCATATCATCAGCAAATAGGGAAAGTTTCTCTACCCTATTGCCTACTTTCATGCCTGAGAAGGAGGGGTCTTTCCTAAGGGTAATCGCTAAAGGTTCTAATGCTGCTGCAAAAAGCAGAGGGGAGAGAGGGCATCCTTGGCGCGTACCACATTCTATAGGGAAGGGTTCTGACATATAACCATTACAGTTTATCTGAGTGGAAGACCCCGAATACAGGGTTGAAATGGCTTGGACAAATACAGGTGGGAATCCAAAACGTTGCAGGACCTCGAATAGATGATCCCACGTGACCATATCGAATGCTTTCTCCGCATCCAAGGAAACAACTATGTTTGGGTCAGCGGTCTTGTTCCATTCGAGCTCCTGCAACACTGTTAAGATTTTGCGGACATTAGTATTGGAATGCCTACCCCAGATAAAGCCTGTTTGGTCATGATGAATAATGGATGGGAGAACCCGCTTCATGCGGTCGGCTAAAATCTTTGTGAAAATTTTATAATCTACATTAAGTAGAGATATTGGTCTATATGAAGCTGTTAATTCCAAATCTCTACCTGGTTTAGGGAGCACCCTTAGCGTGGCCAAATTAAAATACCTGGGAATCTCACCTTGTGTCCAGATGGAATTAAACACTAAATGTAATGTCGGGGTAAGCTGTGGTGCCAGAATTTTTTAAAACTCCGACCCAAAGCCATCTGGGCCTGGGGAATTGGCAAATTTTAGATTTTTAATGGTGCGTTCAATCTCCTCTATAGAAATGGAAGCCGACAGGGCTTTAATCTGGCTGTCAGAAAGTTTGGGTAAATGCAACCCATTCCAAAAAGACTGCTTATTAGTATCATTGATAGGCTTATTTGCGTATAAGGACTTGTAGAAGTCTCTAAACATCATAGAGATATCCGCCCCTCTCGAAGTTTTGGACCCATCCTCCCTCCTCAGAGAACTAATGTTACTGTGTTTCCTATGCCCCTTTAGCAGATTAGACAAAAGTCTGCTGGTTTTGTTGCCAAATTGATAGAACAGGAATTTGCCATGTGAGATATATCTATCGCCCAACCTCTGTAATGTGGCTTTAAAATGTGTTTTCATGTCTTCGTATATCTTTTTGTTAGGTTGTGTGGGTGCTTTTAGGAAAGCTTCATAGGAGTTAGTGAGGTTTTCCTGTGCAGATTTGTACAGGGCTGTGGATTGCTTATTATGCTGCTTGGTATAGGGCATGAGCTCTCCCCGTAATACAGCTTTAGCCGATTGCCAAAATATAAATGGGTCTGATGCATGTTCCTTGTTTCTATCTGCATAAAATTCCCATTTGGAATCCAGCATCTGCTTGAAGGTAGAAGAGTGTGAGATATGGGAAGGAAATCTCCACTGCCTAAACTGACCTCTGTCCACAGTATGCGTTAGTGCATCCACACCAAAGCATGGTCAGAAATACAGATTGGCTCAATCTTCACATCCAAGACCCTCGGAATCAGTGGGTCTAAAATGAAGAGATAGTCCAACCTGGATAAAGAGGAATGAGCTACTGAAAGGCAAGTGAACTCTCTCTCGAGCGGGTTTCGAGACCTCCAAATGTCTATCAGGTTGAGTTGGGTGGTTAATGATCGAAAGCCAATATTGCGACTGTTTGCGGCAATGTGTGACTGTTTGGGGCAATGTTGGTGGTCTAACTGGCGGGACATTACCGAATTAAAATCCCCCCAATGATCATGGATGAGGTGCCCTGTGGATAAAGTTTCACCAGTAAACATTTAAAATTTTTTGATTGCGCTAAGTTTGGGGCATATAAATTACACAAAGTGAGGCGACTGTCAGCAATAGTGATATCAGATATGGTGTATCTGCCATTTTGCTCAATAATTTCATTGTGTACAGTGAATGGGATTTGCTTCTGAATCAGCATGACAACTCCCCTGGCTTTCGATGTGTATTGTGCATAATTAACCACCTTATATCCCATCATATTAAGTTTAACAATTTCTGGCTCCAATAAGTGTTTCTTGCAATAACACTAAATCCATTTTTTATTTTTTAAGGTAAGTATACAATTTCTTCCGTTTCACCGGGGAATGGATCCCCCCCACGTTCCAAGAGCATATCCTACATGGTTGTTTTTGGTATAGGGAGAAAGGTGGTGTGTGTTAATAGGATACCTTCCTGCAGGCCCGACTAGGCAAATAATGTATATCAACAGTGGCGTACTTCTGAAACCTCCATAGGAAACAGGCCTATCAGGACTACCTGGGTCTTGGGACCATCCCTCAAGTAGGTAAGTTGGGAGGGTTTGTGGCGTGTGACATAACAAAAAATGTGTGCAATTTGAATCAAAAATAAAGAAAAAGAAAAAGACAAAAAGGATAAACATAGATAAGACAAACATCAGGACTTTCCCCCAGTCCTGTCGAACCTCCATGGGAAACGTAAAGAAGTAACCCACATTAAGAAACATAAAGTTATTTCTTACGAATAGCAGAACGTACCCCCTTCCGGTCACAGTGGGGTTAAAATGCAGATAAAAAATAGAGCCTTTAGCAGGCCCCAGTAAACAGCGTCAAACAGAAAAAAATATATAATACATAAAAAACGGGCCCCTCCAGCCCTCCCCCCAGCCAAAAACGCTTTGGTATCTCTATACCTAACATGTCACAAATTATTGAGCATCAGAACAAGAAAATTAGTAAAGAAAACTTCCTAACATTGAACCTTTGAGCAATTTTTATTAAAAACAACAGTTATGTGCTGGGTAGTGAAATAAGTCCAACATACGACCTGACGTGTCAAGGAAGGAGTCCTGACCATGCCAGGTTGTTTTCTCTTACGGGTCAGCTTGCTCAGAACTCTCACTCATATAAGCTTGGGCATCTTGAGGCGTGGTGAAATCTTTGAAAGTTGAACCCTCGAACAAACGCAAATGTGCAGGGAACAGAAGGGCAAATTTGCTGCCATCTTTCACGAGTTGTGTACATAACGGGGAAAAGGCCTTCCGTGCTCTTGAAACTTCGGCAGAAAAATCTTGAAATATTCGCAGGCGATTTCCTCCACTTTCCTGGACACTGACCTTTGAACATTTGAAGATAACAACTCTGGGTCTTCGTTGGTTCTCCGGCCTGGGGGCTCCCAAGCGATGTGCTCTCTCTATGGCCATATCGCTACACTCTGCAGAAGCCTTTAAAAGCTCCGGAAGCGTCACATGCAGGAGATGAAATAAATCCTTGCCTTTCAGGGCTTCTGGTAGTCCAATAATTCTCAAATTACTTCTCCTAGACCTGTTTTCCAGGTCATCAATTTTGTTTAGGATCAGATGTTGTGTCTTCTGCAAGTGGGCCGTGGTGTCTTTCAATTCACATACATCCTGAAAGGACTGCCCTGCTAGATGTTCTGTTGTAGAAATTCTTTGGTGCAGTTGTGATAACTGAGCCTTCACTTCTTGTATGGCATGTGTAAAGGTTGCAGCTTGGTGAGCCATAAGGGGAGCCATGGTCTCCTGAATTGCTTTTACTATATCAGCATATGTCAGCACTAAGGATTCTTTGTCAGGGAGAGCAGGTGAAGATAGGACAGGTGGGGATAAGGATGTGTCCACACCTTGGGCAGGGGAGCTAGGTGAACTGGCTGGGCTCAAAGATGACCCTGCTTCTGGCCCTCTTGTTTGGCTGGCACCCTCAGACTCTATCCCCAATATTGGTGCTTCAGCACTGTCAGCAGTGGTGGATGCAGTGGTGGATGTGGCGGCCATTTTGGGCGATATGCGGCCTCTCTCCTGCCGCTGTTTGCTGAGCTTTGGCGGCATTTGCGTGGAGAGGTAGCGTCTCATAGAGGGGTGGAAGAGAGGGGGCACCTCTTTAACTTATCTGCGGTCTGCTCCCGGAACCCGTCGACTCGTAAATTGAGAAGTCCTGCTGTGACCGGACGGAGTGGCTGACAGCATGGGCGCCGGATCCAGAAGTCGTGGCCCAATATTCTTAAATAAAAAAATCAACATTAGTGGTGAGATAGCTATAAATGAGAATAAAAAAAAGTTTCTTCTTACAGTTCTACAGTCTTCATTCTTAATTGCAGAAATCATTCCAGTCCAGCTTCTTCTTTGTCCTGGATTTCTGGAGATGGTCTGGCTTCTGTGTCGTCCCTCTGGCTAATGAATTTCAGGCAATATTGGTTCCCTATTTATACCGTCTGAAGGAACTCTCTGACACTCACAGACAAATGTCAATATCACGGCGCCAACACCACCAATAATACAAAATGTTAGAGAGGAAATGTATCTTTCTTTCCACTGTTAATTAATAAATGCATGCAATAAAGTCACTATGAAAAAAGTCCTTCTGATGTATCTGTGTTGTGTTTCACAAATCTTTTCCACAAAATAATATATTCCACCAATGCCAATTGATGTTCTACTAGGAACAAAAGAGGTCCGGCGCTCCAAACAAACATTAAATAACACTATGTGTCTGCACATAAATAAAAAGGAGGTTTAGTTCACAATATAGCTATATTGGTTTTAGCTCACCTGCCCAGCGTCAAGGCACCTCCTGTAGGTGAGTCCCTATCCATTTGCTATATGTGTACACAGTTATGTGAAAAAAAATAACAGAAAACTTCCAATTGTACAATACTGTTTGTAAGGGATTGTAACAATTACTTTGTCCTCCACTTACATCCTTCACCTCTCGGGATTCATGCACTTAAAATCCACAAGTGTGCAAATATGTGATTTTTTTCCCCAAGGACAAAATACTTTCTTATCCCAAAATATTCACTCTATGATTTAAATAGATGGTATCCCACTCACAAGCTCTATCTCTTGTATGGTATGCACATCAAATAGAATTTTATTCCGGTTACAGATAGTAGGTATCCTACTTACTAACTCCACCTCTTGAACTGCATGCACATCTAGTTCTCTTCTTCGAGATGGAATTCGTATTCCCACTTTGATAAAATCACCTACTCAGTCCATATAGACATGAAAAAAAGAAGAAGGAAAGCAACTCCACATAGTACAGTAACGTACGGGATATTGGTATCTCAATAAACAGATCACCCACTCACATCAGACTTCTCTTGTCCATAATGCACAGCAATTATGAGCAGCGTAATGTGACCTTAAATCAGTTCCAGGTCCTCTACACAATCCTCCAGAGTCCGTGATACAATGTTGCAAAAAATTGAATTTATTAAAATAAAATAGTATAAAATACAAAGAAATTCCCTGACAGGCAGGGTTCCGTGGGATAGTGAAAAAACAGTTAGACCCTCAAAATCTATAAACCTAAAACCAGTTAGCAGATGTTATTATGGGCTCATAACTTAACTGGTAGGTATATTTAGCCGAAAGTCTAAAGTATAACACTTCTCACCACCGGAGTTCCCCGCACCACCGACGTGTTTCAGCTATCTAGGTAGCCTTTCTCAAGGTGTATGTCAGGGATCACAGTTGCTCCTGGTTTAAATCTTGGCGCTGAAATCCCAGTTCTATGATTGGTCCTAAAATCGGTATAGTTCCGTTTCTCTACTTATTACTAGTTCAAATAATATTCCATACAACAATGAATATGTCCAAAAATATGTCAGGGGTGAATATATTAAACCATAAAAACACAAATCCTTCCAAAAAGGTAAAAACATTACAGATGATTATACATATCTCTGAACAGCGGTCCGTTAAAAAACGAAAGTACCTAAAATCATTGAACAAATTTATCCATGTATCTTATGCACCATATATTCATCTTCCGCATATATGGTATCCTACTATTAATATTTGTGTGTCACATATAACGAAAGAACACAGGACAATAAACAGAATGTCCTTGGTGAAAATTAGTAGATGGGTCCTAGTGCTCCTCTGTGATAGACCCCCCTAAAAAGAAGAGTAATATTACTAGTAAGGGATTTTACAGGTGTGGATCCTGCATCATGTGTAAAAATGTGAAAGGAAACAGTATGAAACAGGATTCATTTATTGCAACAACCACAAGTAAAGAATGGAAAATTAAAGATTTTCTTACTTGTGATTCAAAAAATTGTATTTATATTATCGAATGTTCATGTTCCCTCCAATATGTAATACGAACCTCTAGAAAACTAAAAAAATGTTGGGGGGAACACATTCAGAATATAAGGAAAGGGATTATGTCCCATCCCTTATCCCTACATTTTAGGAATAAACATAACTGTAACATCAGTCATATTTAAAATATAGTAGGGATTAGAAGGGTTAATAATAATTGGAGACAGAAGGACAGCATAACTCGGCTAGCTAAGGAAGAAATGGAGGTTATATACAGATGTGGCACTCTGACCCCAGCTGGTCTGAATGCTGCCTTCGAATTAAAATGTTTTTTGGAATAATTAATACTTTAACCAAGATGTCTTTTATTATTAACAGTGGGTGTAATGGTATATTTTGATTGGGTTTTAATATACCATAATATAGGATTTATTGAATTCTTTATATTTTATTCTATTTAATAATGTATAACTTTTTATAGTTACACTCTTAATATATTATTATAACCACATAAATCTAAATAATGCACATTGATCACTTTAATCATAAATTGTTTAATTATAGTGTACATTGATCACCTTACATACTGTACATAGTCTATTAAAAGGACACTTGCAATGACATAGCACTTTGGGGCACATTGGGTTAATCACAGAGGAGCACTAGGACCCATCTACTAATTTTCACCAAGGACATTCTGTTTATTGTTCTGTGTTCTTTCGTTATATGTGACACAAATATTAATAGTAGGATACCATATATGTGGAAGATGAATATATGGTGCATAAGATACATGGATAAATTTGTTGAATGATTTTAGGTACTTTCGTTTTTTAACGGACCGCTGTTTAGAGATATGTATAATCATCTGTAATGTTTTTACCTTTTTGGAAGGATTTGTGTTTTTATGGTTTAATATATTCACCCCTGACATATTTTTGGACATATTAATTGTTGTATGGAATTTTATTTGAACTAGTAATAAGTTGAGAAACGGAACTATACCGATTTTAGGACCAATCATAGAACTGAGATTTCAGCACCAAGATTTAAACCAGGAGCAACTGTTATCCCTGACATACACCTTGAGAAAAGCTACCTAGATAGCTGAAACACGTCGGAGGTCTGGGGAACTCCGGTGGTGAGAAGTGTTATACTTTAGAGTTTCGGTTAAATATACCTTCCAGTTAAGTTATGGGCCCATAATAACATCTGCTAACTGGTTTGAGGTGTACAGATCCTGAGGGTCTAATTGTTTTTTCCCTATCCCACAGAACCCTGCCTGTCAGGGAATTTTTTTGTATTTTATACTATGTTATTTTAATAAATTAATTTTTTTGCAACATTGTATCACGGACTCTGGAGGATTGTGTAGAGGACCTGGAACTTATGTAAGGGCACATTAAGCTGCTCATAATTGCTGTGCATTATGGACAAGAGAAGTCTGATGTGAGTGGGTGATCTGTTTATTGAGATACCAATATCCCATACGTTACTGTACCATGTGGAGTTGCTTTCCTTCTTTTTTTCATGTCTATATGAACTGAGTTGGTGATTCTATCAAAGTGGGACTACGAATTCCATCTCGAAGAAGAACTAGATGTGCATGCAGTTCAAGAGGTGGAGTTAGTAAGTAGGATACCTACTATCTGTAACCGGAATAAAATTCTATTTGATGTGCATACCATACAAGAGATAGAGCTTGTGAGTGGGATACCATCTATTTAAACTATAGAGTGAATATTTTGGGATAAGAAAGTATTTTGTCCTTGGGCAAAAAAAAATCACATATCTCCACACTTGTGGATTTTAAGTGCATGAATCCTGAGAGGTGTAGGATATAAGTGGAGGACAAAGTAATTGTTACAATCCCTTACAAACAGTATTGTACCATTGGAAGTTTTCTGTTATCTTTTTTCACATAACAACCAAGACGAGGATCTCCAGGACAAAGAGAAAAGAACTGAGAATAATTGCAGAGATTTATGCATAATCCAAGAGGAGGATTCTGTGAGTAGAACATCAATTAGCATTGGTGGAATATATTATTTTGTGGAAAAGATTTGTGAAACACAACACAGATACATCAGAAGGACTTTTTTCATAGAGACTTTATTGCATGCATTTCTTAATTAACAGTGTAAAGGAAGATACATTTCCTCTCTAACATTTTGTATTATTGGTGGTGTTGTCTGTGAATATTTAATTGGAAAGTGTTTATACACGATCTAAGTTGTTGGGGGGATTTGGGAAAACCCCCCCTTTGTTAGTATTGGGCGACTCGATTACCATAGAGGGAGCGCAGGGACTCACATTTTATTTATTATTCTCTGACATTTACACCTAGCTCTTTTGACACTTTTTAGGGCAATTTTTTTAATGAATTTTGCATAGTAAATTCTGCTAGTTCAATATCACCCAAAAAATCAGCAAGAACAGCAATTTTGACAAAATGGACTTTAGTAAATGTATCCCCAAAAGTGCACAGCAGACAAAGCTAATATCACAAGGGGTGCAGGTGAAGAATGTACAAGGGATCCTGGAGACACTGGTGCAGGTTGAAGAAACACAAGTAATCCCAGATAGCTTCAGAAAGTAATAACAACAATGAACCAACACATGGGTGTGGGAATAAATGGTTTATATGCAGGTGCAACAGGTGCAAGATAATTAACACCTGACACCACCAATTAGATTAAATGGCACAGTGGATCTTATGACCCCTCTGGCAGGCCTAGGAACTCCAGAGAAGGGCAGAGTTGTGACAGTGGACCTGATTCACAATTAATTTAGGAACGTTCCTAAATATACGTATGGACCAGATTTGTAA